>MU106390.1:62410-88442 GCA_012274485.2 Sinapis alba | reverse complement strand
AGCCTTAGTACTTGTTCTCAAGTACTAATATATAAGTATATTATTAAGTATATAAGTATGAATCATGTGAAGTCTTATTGTATACTCACTCTCTCGAAAGTCCCGCATTACCGTGAATTGGTCCTGCGATATGGAACAAGGTCACGAAGACACGATGATGGGGTCGCACCCTGGAGGCCGTGTAACTGCATGCAGCGTTAGGTGTTCGATATTGGAATATCTGATGGAGATGATAGTTATAATTATTTTCCCGCTAGGCTCGGTTAGCCTTGGTGGTTTTCCGGGTTTAGTATATATATATATTATAAGTATGAGTGAATGGCGGGTATCGTGGAAGTGATGTTTAAGATGAGATTCACATCGATGGAATGATAAGCCTTATAAATATAATTAATAATTATGGAATATATTTCCACTGCATGCAAATGGAGTTCATTGCTCGGGATATTATTGATATATGTTGGGGTGTGGGATTAGACTCATTGAGTAAACTAGTTACTCATGACTCATTTGTGTTGCAGGTTACCAGTAGGCGGAAGACCTTACTCTAGGACGGGAAGGAACATCATTAGCCAGCGGTAGATTTATTATCCTTGCAAAGACGTTTTGTATATAGCTTATGTATAAGCTTGTTTTATCATAACTTCAAGGTCGACCTATAACATTTTTGTAAGATGATTTTGAATGAAAAAATATATAATGTATAAAGATTTTTCTAAAGTATGGGTTCCATATGATATTAGTCCTTGTCCAGGATAAACTAACTATCAGGTATTGCTTGGTCGGGTTGAAAAGCCTTAAGTGATATCTGATAGGAGCGTCAATGTTCTCGGATTGCTAGTCCAAGGAACTCGAAGGTATTCGGGAACCTCGGGTCGGCTTTCAGGGAGCATTGAATGTGTCATTTCCTTTCATCTATGATCGGGGGTGTCGCATGTACTGCCTCTAAAGACCAAGGACTGTCTAGAGTGGCCATCAGGCCATGAAAAATTGACCCATACGTACTGATAGGCTTATATGATCAGCCTTATCAAAACTGAATGGAAGGATTTAACTTAACAGACCATGGACTTTCTGTAATGGTCCCATCAGTACATAAAAAATAAGCCATACGTACTGATAGGCTGATACCATCAGCCATCCTTACTGCCTGGAAGGACCAGAGACTGTCCAGACTGGTCCATCAGGCCATGAAAAATCAACCCATATGTACTGATAGGCTGATATGATCAGCCTTATCCGTACTAAATGGAAGGATTTAACTTAACGGACCATTGACTGTCCGGACTGGTCCCATCAGTACATGAAAAATGACCCATAAGTATTGATAGGCTGATACGATCAGTATTAACCGTACTGAATGGAAGGATTTAATTCAACAGACCATGTACTGTCCAGACTGGTCCCATGACCCATACATATTGATAGGCTGATACGATCAGCCATCCGCACTGCCTGGATGGATCAAGGACTGTCCAGACTGGTCCATTTGGCCATGAAAAATCAACTCATACGTACTGATAGGCTGATATGATCAGCCTTATCCATACTGAATGGAAGGATTATCTCAATGGACCATGGACTGTCCGGACTTGTCCCATCAGTACATGAAAATGACACAAACGTACTGATATGATAATACGATCAGCCATCCGTACTGCCTGGATGAACCAAGGACTGTCCAGACTGATCCATTAGGCCATGAAAAATCAACCCATACATACTGATTGGTTGATATGATCAGCCTTAACCGTACTGAATGGAAGGATTTAACTCAACGGACCATGGCCTGTCCGGACTGGTCCCATCAGTACATGAAAATGACCCATACGTATTGATAGGCTGATACGATCAGCAGTCCGTACTGCCTGGATGGACCAAGGACTGTCCAAACTGGTCCATCCGGCCATGAAAAATTCGACCCATACATACTGATAGGCTGATATGATCAGCCTTAACCGTACTGAATGGAAGCATTTAACTCAACGGACCATGGACTGTCCGGACTTGTCCCATCAGTACATGAAAATGACCCATACGTACTGATAGGATGATACGATCAGCAGTCCGTACTGCCTTGATGGACCGAGGACTGTCCAGACTCGTCCATTAGGCCATGAAAAATTGAACCATACGTACTGATAGACTGATATAATCAGCCTTATCCGTACTGAATGGAAGGATTAACTCAATGGACCATGGACTGTCCGGACTGGTCCCATCAGTACATGAAAAATGACCCATACGTACTGATAGGCTGATACCATCAGCCATCCGTACTGCCTGGAAAGACCAAGCACTGTCCAGACTGGTCCATAAGGCAAAGAAAAATCGACCCACACATACTGATAGGCAGATATGATCAGCCTTATCTGTACTGAATGGAAGGATTTAAATCAACGGACCATGGACTGTCCAGACTGTCCATTAGGCCATAAAAAATCAACCCATACGTACTCTTAGGCTGATATGATCAGCCTTATATGTACTGAAAGGAATGTCCGGACTGGTCCTATCAGTACATGAAAAAATGACCCATACGTACTGATAGACTGATACGATCAGCCATCCATACTGCTGGGATGGACCAAGGATTATCCTGAGTGGTCCATCAGGCCATGAAAAATCGACCCATACGTACTGATAGGCTGATATAATCAGTATTAACCGTACTGAAAGGAAGGATTTAATTTAAATCCTTCCATTCAGTTTGGATAAGGCTGATCGTATCAGCCAATCAGTACATATGGGTCGATTTTTCATGGCCAGTTTGACCAGTCTGGACAGTCTTTGGTCCTTCCAGGCTGTACTGATGGCTGATCATATCAGCCTATCCGTACGTATGGGTCAGTTTCATGTACTGATGGGACCAGTACGGCCAGTCCATGGTCCATTAAGATAATTCTTCCATTCAATATGGATAAAGCTGATCATATCAGCCTATCAATACGTATGGGTTGATTTTTCATGGCCAAATGGATCAGTCTGGATAGTCCTTGGTCCATCCTAGCAGTGTGAATGGCTGATCGTATCAACCTATCAGTACGTATGGGTCATTATTTCATGTACTGATGGGACCAGTCTGGACAGTCCGTGGTCCGTTGAGTTAAATCCTACCATTCAGTATGGATAAGGCTGATCATATCAGCCTATCAGTACGTGTGGGTCGATTTTTCATGGCCTGATGGACAGGTTCGGACAGTCCTTGGTCCTTCTAGGCAGTACGGAAGACTGATGGTATCAGCCTATCAGTACATATGGGTAATTTTTCATGTACTGATGGGACCAGTCTGGACAGTCCATGGTCCATTGAGTTAATCCTTCAATTCAGTACAAATAAGGCTGATCATATCAGCCTATCAGTACGTATGGGTTGATTTTTTATGGCCTAATGGACCAGTCTGGACAGTCCATGGTCCATTGATTTAAATCCTTCAATTCAGTACGGATAAGGCAGATCATATCAGCCTATCAATATGTGTGGGTCGATTTTTCATGGCCTTATGGACCAGTATGGACAGTGCTTGGTCCTTCCAGGCAGTACGGATGGCTGATGTATCAGCCTATAAGTATGTATGGGTCTATTTTCATGTACTAATGGGACCAGTCCGGACAGTCCGGACAGTCCATGGTCCGTTGAGTTAAATCCTTCCATTCAGTACCGATAAGGCTGATCATATCAGCCTATCAGTAAGTATGGGTTGATTTTTCATGGCCTAATGGACCAGTCTGGACAGTCCTTGGTCAATCCAGGAAGTACGGATGGCTTATCGTATCAATATATCAGTATGTATGGGTCATTTTCATGTACTGATGGGACCAGTCCGGACAGTCCATGGTCCATTAATATAATCCTTCCATTCAGTATGGACAAGGCTGATCATATCAGCCTATCAGTACGTATGGGTTGATTTTTCATGGCCAAATGGACCAGTCTGGACAGTCCTTGGTCCATCCAGGCACTGCGGATGTCTGATCGTATCAGCCTATCAGTCCGTATGGGTCATTTTTCATGTAATGATGGAACCAGTCCGGACAGTCCATTGTCTGTTGAATTAAATCCTTCCATTCAGTACGGTTAATACTTATCGTATCAGCCTATCAATACGTATGGGTCATTTTTCATGGACATATGGGACCAGTCTAGACAGTCCATGGTCCATAGAATTATATTTGTCCATTCAGTACGGTGAAGGCTGATCATATCAGCCTATCAGTAAGTATGGATCGATTTTTCATGGCCTGGTAGACAAGTCTGGACAGTGCTTGGTCCATCTAGGCTGTACGGATGGCTGATCGTATCAGCCTATCAGTACGTATGGGTCATTTTCATGTACTGATGGGACCAGGCTGGACATTCCATGGTCCGTTGAGTTAAATCCTTCCATTCAGTACGGATAAGGCTGATCATATCAGCCTATCAGTACATGTGGGTCGATTTTCATGGCCTGATGGACCAGTCTGGACAGTGCTTGGTCCTTCCAGGCAGTACGGATGCTGATGGTATCAGCCTATCAGTATGTACGGGTCATTTTTATGTACAGATGGTACCAGTCCAAACAGTGCATGGTCCATTGAGTTAATCCTTCCATTCAGTATGGATAAGGCTGATCCTATCAACCTATCAGTAAGTATGGGTTGATTTTTCATGGCCTAATGGACCAGTTTGGACAGTCCTTGGTCAATCCAGGCAGTACGGATGGCTGATCGTATCAATATATCAGTATGTATGGGTCATTTTCATGTACTTATGGAACCAGTCCGGACAGTCCATGTTCCATTAAGATAATCCTTCCATTCAGTATGGATAAGGCTGATCATATCAGCCTATCAGTATGTATGGGGTTATTTTTCATGGCCAAATGGACTAGTCTGGACAGTCCTTGGTCCATCCAGGCAGTGCGGATGTCTGATCGCATCAGCCTATCAGTACGTATGGGTCATTTTTCATGTAATGATGGGACCAGTCTGGACAATCCATGGTCCGTTGAGTTAAATCCTTCCATTCAGTACAGATAAGGCTGATCATATCAGCCTATCAAAACGTGTGGGTCAATTTTTCATGGCCTGATGGACCAGTCCGGACAGTCCTTGGTCCTTCTAGGCAGTACGGATGGCTGATGGTATTAACCTATCAGTACGTATGGGTACTTTTTCATGTACTGATGAGACCAGTTTGGACAGTCCATGGTCCATTGAGATAATCCTTCCATTCAGTACAAATAAGGCTGATCATATCAGCCTATCAGTACGTATGGGTTGATTTTTTATGGCCTAATGGACCAGTCTGGACAGTCCAAGGTTCATTTATTTAAATCATTCCATTCAGTACGGATAGGGCTGATCATATCAGCCTATCAGTACGTGTGGGTCGATTTTTCATGGCCTTATGGACTAGTCTGGACAGTGCTTGGTCCTTCCAGGCAGTACGGATGGCTGATGGTATCAGCCTATCAGTACGTATGGGTCATTTTTATGTACTGATGGTACCAGTCAGAACAGTGCATGGTCCATTGAGTTAATCCTTCCATTCAGAACGGATAAGGCTGATCATATCATCCTATCAGTAAGTATGGGTTGATTTTTCATGGCATAATGGACCAGTTTGGACAGTCCTTGGTCAATCTAGGCAGTACGGATGGCTGATCGTATCAATATATCAGTACGTATGGGTCATTTTCATGTACTGATGGGACCAGTCCGGACAGTCCATGTTCCATTAAGATAATCCTTCCATTCAGTATGGATAAGGCTGATCATATCAGCGTATCAGTATGTATGGGATTATTTTTCATGGCCAAATGGACCAGTCTGGACAGTCCTTGGTCCATCCAGGCAGTGCGGATGTCTGATCTTATCAGCCTATCAGTACGTATGGGTCATTTTTCATGTAATGATGGGACCAGTCCAGACAGTCCATGGTCTGTTGAACTAAATCCTTCAATTCATAACGGTTAATACTTATCGTATCAGCCTATCAATACGTATGGGTCATTTTTCATGTACTGATTGGACCAGTCTGGACAGTCCATGGTCCATAGAATTATATTTGTCCATTCAGTACGGTGAAGGCTGATCATATCACCCTATCAGTACGTATGGATCGATTTTTCATGGCTGGTAGACAAGTCTGGACAGTTCTTGGTCCATCTAGGCTGTACGGATGGCTGATCGTATCAGCCTATCAGTACGTATGGGTCATTTTCATGTACTGATGGGACCAGGCTGGACATTCCATGGTCCGTTGAGTTAAATCCTTCCATTCAGTACGGATAAGGCTGATCATATCAGCCTATCAGTACATGTGGGCCGATTTTTCAAGGCCTGATAGACCAGTTTGGACAGTGCTTGGTCCTTCCAGGCAGTACGGATGATGATGGTATCATCCTATCAGTACGTATGGGTCATTTTTATGTACAGATGGGACCAGTCCGGACAGTGCATGGTCCATTGAGTTAATCCTTCCATCCAGTACGGATAAGGCTGATCATATCAGCCTATCACTACGTATGGGTTGATTATTCATGGCCTAATGGACCAGTCTGGACAGTCGCTGGTCCATCCAGGCAGTATGGATGGCTGATCGTATCATCATATCAGTATGTATGGGTCGTTTTCATGTACTGATGGGACAAGTCCGGACAGTCCATTGTCCATTAAGATAATCCTTCAATTCCGTATGGATAAGGCTGATCATATCAGCCTATCAGTACGTATGGGTTGATTTTTCATGGCCAAATGGACCAGTCTAGACAGTCCTTGGTCCTTTCAGGCAGTAAGGATGGCTGATGGTATCAGCCTATCAGTACGTATGGGTTATTTTTCATGTACTGATGGGACCAGTCCGGACAGTCCATGGTCCGTTAAGTTAAATCCTTCCATTCAGTTTGGATAAGGCTGATCATATCAGCCTATCAGTACGTATGGGTCGATTTTTCATGGCCTGATGGACCACTCTAGACAGTCCTTGGTCCTTCCAGGCAGTACGGATTGCTGATAATATCAACCTTTCAGTACGTATGGGTCATTTTCATGTATTGATGGGACCAGTCTAGACAGTACATGGTTCATTGAGTTAATCCTTCCATTCAGTACGGATAAGGCTTATCATATAAGCCTATCAGTATGTATGGGTCGATTTTTCATGGCCGGATGGACCACTCTGGAAAGTCCTTGGTCCATCCAGGCTGTACGTATGGCTGATCGTATCAGCCTATCAATATGTATAGGTCATTTTTCATGTACTGATGGGACCAGTCTAGACAGTCCATGGTCCATTGTGTTAATCCTTCCAATCAGTAAGGATACGGCTACTAATATCAGCTTATCAGTAGGTATGGGTCGATTTTTCATGGCCTAATGGACCAGTCTGGAGAGACCTTGGTCCATCCAGGCAGTGCGGATAGCTTATCATATCAGCCTATCAGTACATATGGGTCATTTTTCATGTACTGATGGGACCAGTCCGGACTGTCCATGGTCTGTTGAATTAAATCCTTCCATTTAGTACGGTTAAAACTGATCATATCAGCCTATCGGTACATATGGCTTGATTTTTCATGGCCTAATAGACCAGTCTAGACAGTCCTTGGTCCATCCAGGCAGTACGGATGGCTGATCGTATCATCATATCAGTACGTATGGGTCATTTTCATGTACTGATGGGACCAGTCCGGACAGTCCATGGTCCATTAAGATAATCCTTCCATTCAGTATGGATAAGGCTGATCATATCAGCCCATCAGTATATATGGATTGATTTTTTATGGCCTAATGGACTAGTATGGACAGTGCTTGGTCCTTCCAGGCAGTACGGATGACTGATGGGACCAGTCTGGACAGTCCATGGTCCGTTGTGTTAAATCCTTCCATTCAGTACGGATAAGGCTGATCATATCAGCCTATCAGTACATGTGGGTCGATTTTTCATGGCCTTATGGACCAGTATGGACAGTGCTTGGTCCTTCCAGGCAGTATGGATGGCTGATGGGACCAGTCTGGACAGTCCATGGTCCGTTGAGTTAAATCCTTCCATTCAGTATGGTTAAGGCTTATCATATAAGCCTATCAGTATGTATGGGTCAATTTTTCATGGCCGGATGGACCACTCTGAAAAGTCCTTGGTCCATCCAGGCTGTACGGATGGCTGATCGTATCAGCCTATCAATACGTATGGGTCATTTTTCATGTACTGATGGGACCAGTCTGGACAGTCCATGGTCCATTGTGTTAATCCTTCCAATCAGTAGGGATACGACTACTAATATCAGCTTATCAGTATGTATGGGTCAATTTTTCATGGCCTAATGGACCAGTCTGGAGAGACCTTGGTCCATCCAGGCAGTGCGGATAGCTGATCATATCAGCCTATCAGTACATATGGGTCATTTTTCATGTACTGATGGGACCAGTCCGGACAGTCCATGGTCTGTTGAATTAAATCCTTCCATTTAGTACGGTTAAAACTGATCATATCAGCCTATCGGTACCAATGGCTTGTTTTTTCATGGCCTAATGGACCAGCCTGGACAGTCCTTGGTCCATCCAGGCAGTACGGATGGCTGATCGTATCATCATATCAGTACGTATGGGTCATTTTCATGTACTGATGGGACCAGTCCGGACAGTCCATGGTCCATTAAGATAATCCTTCCATTCAATATGGATAAGGCTGATCATATCAGCCCATCAGCACGTATGCGTTGATTTTCATGGCCAAATGGACCTGTCTGGACAGTCCTTGGTCCATCCAAGCAGTGCGGACGGCTGATCGTATCAGCCTATCAGTACGTATGGGTCATTTTTCATGTAATGATGGGACCAGTCCGGACAGTCCATGGTCTGTTGAATTAAATCCTTCCATTCAGTACGGTTAATACTGATCAGATTAGCCTTTCAGTACGTATGGGTCATTTTTCATGTACTGATGGGACCAGTCCGGACAGTCCATGGTCCGTTGAGTTAAATCCTTCCAATTAGTATGGATAAGGCTGATCATATCAGCCTATCAGTACGAATGGGTCGATTTTTCATGGCCAGTTTGACAAGTCTGGACAGTCTTTGGTCCTTTCAGGCTGTATTGATGGCTGATCATATCAGCCTATCAATAGGTATGGGTCATTTTTCATGTACTGATGGGACCAGTCTTGACAGTACATGGTCCATTGAGTTAATCCTTCCATTCAGTACGAATAAGGCTGATCATATCAGCCTATTAGTACATATGGGTTGATTTTTTATGGCCTAACGGACCAGTCTGGACAGTCCATGGTCCATTGGTTTAAATCCTTCCATTCAGTACAGATAAGGCTGATCATATCAACCTATCAGTACGTGTGGGTCGATTTTTGATGGCTTTATGGACCAGTATGGACAGTGCTTGGTCCTTCCAGACAGTACAAATGGCTGATGGTATCAGCCTAGCAGTACATAAATGGGTTATTTTTCATGTATTGATGGGACCAGTCTGGACAGTCCATGGTCCATTGAGTTAATCCTTCCATTTAGTACAGATCAAACTGATCATATCAGCCTATCAGTACCTATGGATTGATTTTTTATGGCCTAATGGACTAGTATGGACAGTGCTTGGTCCTTCCAGGCAGTACGGATGGCTGATGGGACCAGTCTGGACAGTCCATGGTCCGTTGAGTTAAATCCTTCCATTCAGTACGGATAAGGCTGATCATATCAGCCTATCAGTACATGTGGGCGATTTTTCATGGCCTTATGAACCAGTATGGACAGTGCTTGGTCCTTCCAGGCAGTATGGATGGCTAATGGGACAAGTCTGGACAGTCCATGGTCCGTTTAGTTAAATCCTTCCATTCAGTACGGTTAAGGCTTATCATATAAGCCTATCAGTATGTATGGGTCGATTTTTCATGGCCGGATGGACAACTTCGGATACGTATGGTATCAGCGTATCAGTACGTATGGGTCATTTTTCATGTACTGATGGGACAATTCTGGACAGTCCATGGTCCATTGAGTTAATCCTTCCATTCAGTATGGATGGCTGATGGACAGTCCATGGTCTATTGAGTTAAATCCTTCCATTCAGTACGGTTAAGGCTTATCATATAAGCCTATTAGTATGTATGGGTTATTTTCATGTACGGATGGGACCAGTACGGATAGCCTATGGTCTGTTGAATTAAATCCTTCCATTCAGTACGGTTAATACTGATCATATCAGCCTATCAGTATGTGTGGGTCGATTTTTCATGGCCTGATGGACGAGTCCGGACAGTCCTTGGTCCTTCCAGGCAGTACGGGTGGCTGATGGTATCAGCCTATCAGTACGGATGGGTAATTTTTCATGTACTGATGGGACCAGTCCGGACAGTCCATGGTCCATTGAGTTAAATCCTTGCAATTAGTACAAATAAGGCTTATCATATCAGCCTATCAGTACGTATGGGTTGATTTTTCATGGCCTGATGGACCAGTCTGGACAGTCCTTGGTCCTTCCAGGCAGTAAGGATGGCTGATGGTATCAGCCTATCAGTACGTATGGCTTATTTCATGTACTGATGGGACCAATCCGGACAGTCCATGGTCCGTTAAGTTAAATCCTTCCATTCAGTTTGGATAAGGCTGATCATATCAGCCTATCAGTATGTATGGGTCAATTTTTCATGGCCTGATGGACCACTCTAGACAGTCCTTGGTCTTTCGAGGCAGTAAATATGGCTGATCATATCAACCTATCAGTACGTATGTGTCATTGTTCATGTACTGATTGGACTAGTTTGGACAGTCCGTGGTCCGTTGAGTAAATCTTTCCATTCAGTTTAGATAAGGCTGATCATATCAGCCAATCAGTACATATGGGTCGATTTTTCATGGCTAGTTTGACCAGTCTGGACAGTCTTTGGTCCTTCCAGGCAGTACGGATTGCTGATCATATAAGCATATCAGTACGTATGGGTCATTTTTCATGTATTGATAGGACCAGTCTGGACAGTACATGGTCCATTGAGTTAAACCTTCCATTCAGTTCTGATAAGGCTGATCATATCAGCCTATCAATACGTATGGGTTAATTTTTTATGGCCTAACGGACCAGTCTAGACAGTCCATGGTCCGTTGATTTAAATCCTTACATTCAGTACAGATAAGCCTGATCATATCAGCCTATCAGTACGTGCTGGTAGATTTTTCATGGCTTTATTGACAAGTATGGACAGTGCTTGGTCCTTCCAGGCAGTACGGATGTCTGATGGTATCAGCCTAGCAGTACATATGGGTCATTTTCCATATACTGATGGGACCAGTCTGGACAGTCCATGGTCAATTGAGTTAATCCTTCCATTTAGTACTGATAAATCTGATCATATCAGCCTATCAGTACGTATGGATTTATTTTTTATGGCCTAATAGACCAATCTCGACCGTCCATGGTCCGTTGATATAAATCCTTCCATTCAGTATGGATAAGGCTGATCATATCCGTACTGAATGGACAGTGCTTGGTCCCTCCAGGCAGTACGGATAAGGCTGTTCATGTCCGTTGATTTTTCATAGCCTTATGGACCAGTATGGACAGTGTTTAGTCCCTCCAGGCAGTACGGATGGCTGATGGTATCAGCCTAGCAGTACGTGTGGGTCATTTTTCATGTACTCATGGGACCTGTCCGGACAGTCCATGGTCCATTGAGTTAATCCTTCCATTCAGTACGGATAAGGCTGATATGATCAGCCTATCAGTACGTATGGGTTGATTTTTATGGCCTAATGGACCAGTCTGGACCGTCCATGGTCCGTTGATTTAAATCCTTCAGTCACTACGGATATGGCTGATCATATCAGCCTATCAGTACATGTGGGTCGATTTTTCATGGCCTTATGGACCAGTATGGACAGTGCTTGGTCCTTCCAGGCAGTACGTATTGCTGAAGGTATCATCCTATCAGTACATATAGGTAATTTTCCATGTACTGATGGGACCAGTCTGGACAGTTCATGGTCCATTAAGTTAATCCTTCCATTCAGTACGGAAATGGCTGATCATATCAGCCTATCAGTACGTATGGGTCAATTTTTCATGGCCGGATGGACCACTCTGGAAAGTCCCTTGTCCATACAGGCTGTACGGATGGCAGATCGTATCAGCCTATCAGTACGTATAGGTCATTTTTCATGTACTGATGGGACCAGTCCGGACAGTCCATGGTCCATTGAGGTAATCCTTCCATTCAGTACGGATACGGCTGATAATATCAGCCTATCAGTACGTATGGGTCGATATTTCATGGCCTAATGGACCAGTCTGGAAATTCCTTGGTCCATCCAGGCAGCGCGGATGGCTGATTGTATCAGCCTATCAGTATGTATGGGTCATTTTTCATGTACTGATAGGACAAGTCCGGACAGTCCATGGTCTGTTGAATTAAATCCTTCCATTCAGTACGGTTAATGCTGATCATATCATCTTATCAGTACGTATGGGTCGATTTTTCATAGCAAGAATGACCACTCTGGATAATCCCTTGTCCATCCTAGCAGTACGGATGGCTGATGGTATAGCTTATCAGTACGTATGGGTCATTATTTCATGTACTGATGTGACAAGTCTGGACAGTCCATGGTCCGTTGAGTTAAATCCTACCATTCATTATGGATAAGGCTGATCATATCAGCCTATCAGTACGTGTGGGTTTATTTTTCATGGCCTGATGGACCAGTCTAGACAGTCCTTGGTCCTTCCAGGCACTACGGATGGCTGATGGTATCAACTTATCTGTACGTATGGGTCATTTTTCATGTACTGATGGGACCAGTCTGGAAAGTACATGGTCCATTGAGTTAATCCTTCCATTCAGTATGGATAAGGCTGATCATATCAGCTTATCAGTACGTATGGGTTGATTTTTAATGGCCTAACGGACCAGTCTGGACAGTCCATGGTCCATTGACTTAAATCCTTCCATTCAGTACAGATAAGGTTGATCATATCAGCCTATCAGTAGGTGTGGGTCAATTTTTCATGCTTTATGGACCAGTATGGACAGTGCTTGGGTCTTCCAGGCAGTACGGATGGCTGATGGTATCAGCCTAGCAGTACATATGGGTCATTTTTCATGTACTGATGGGACCAGATTGGACAGTCCATGTTCCATTGAGTTAATCCTTACATTCAGTACGGATAAAACTGATTTTATCAGCCTAACAGTACGTGTGGCACGATTTTTCATGGCCTTATGGACCAGTATGGACAGTGCTTGGTCCTTCCATGCAGTACGGATGGCTGATGGTATCAGCCTATCAATACGTGTGGGTTATTTTTCATGTACTGATGGGACTAGTCCAGACAGTCCATGGTCCATTTAGTTAAATCCTTTCATTCAGTACGGTTAAGGCTTATCATATAAGCCTATCAATATGTATGGGTCGATTTTTCATGGCCGGATGGACAACTCCAGAAAGTCCTTGGTCCATCCAGGCTGTACGGATGGCTGATCGTATCAGCCTATCAGTACGTATGGGTCATTTTTCAAGTACTGATGGGACCAGTACGGAAAGTCTATGGTCTGTTGAATTAAATCCTTCCATTCAGTACGGTTAATACTGATCATATCAGCCTATCAGTACATGTGGGTCGATTTTTCATGGCCTGATGGACGAGTCCGGACAGTCCTTGGTCCTTCCAGGCAGTGCGGATGGCTGATGGTATCAGCCTATCAGTACGTATGGGTAATTTTTATGTACTGATGGGACCAGTCTGGACAGTCCATGGTCCATTGAGTTAATCCTTCCATTCAGTACGGATAACGCTATATGATCAGCCTATCAGTACGTATGGGTTGATTTTGTTATGGCCTAATGGACCAGTCTGGACCGTCCATGGTCCGTTGATTTAAATCCTTCCATTTAGTACGGATATGGCTGATCATATAAGCCTATCAGTACGTGTGGGTCGATTTTTCATGGCCTTATGGACCAGTATGGACAGTGCTTGTTCCTTCCAGGCAGTACGGATGACTGAAGGTATCATCCTATCAGTACATATGGGTCATTTTTCATGTTCTGATGGGACCTGCCCGGACAGTCCATGGTCCATGAGTTAATCCTTCCATTCAGTACGGATACGGCTGATCATATCAGCCTATCAGAACATATGGGTCGATTTTTCATGGTCGGATTGACCACTCTGGAAAGTCCTTGGTCCATCCAGGCTGTACGGATGGCTGATCGTATCAGCCTATCAGTACGTATTGGTCATTTTTCATGTACTGATGGGACCAGTCTGGACAGTCCATGGTCCATTGAATTAAATTCTTCGATTCTGTACGGTTAATACTAATCATATCAGCTTATCAGTACGTACGGGTCGATTTTTCATGGCCAGCTGGACCACTCTGGATAATCCCTTGTCGATTCTAGCAGTACGGATGGCTGATCGTATCAGCCTGTCAGTACGTATGGGTCATTATTTGATGTACTGATGTGACCAGTCTGGATAGTCTATGGTCCGTTGAGTTAAATCCTACCAATCAGTATGGATAAGGCTGATCATATCGGCCTATTAGTACGTGTGGGTCGATTTTTCATGGCCTGATGGACCAGTCCGGACATTCCTTGGTCCTTCCAGGCAGTACGGATGGCTGATGGTATCAACCTGTCAGTACGTATGGGTCATTTTTCATGTACTGATGGGACCAGTCTGGACAGTACATGGTCCATTGAGTTAATCCTTCCATTTAGTACGGATAAAGCTGATCACATCAGCCTATCAGTACGTATGGGTTGATTTTTTATGGCCTAATAGACCACTCTAGACCGTCCATGGTCCGTTGATTTAGATCCTTCCATTCAGTACGGATAAGGCTGATCATCTCAGCCTATCAGTACGTGTGGGTCGGTTTTTCATGGACCAGTATGGACAGTGCTTGGTCCTTCCAGGCAGTACGGATGGCTGATGGTATCAGCCTATCAGTACTTATGGGTCATTTTTCATGTACTGATGGGATCAGTCCAGACAGTCCATGGTCTGTTGAGTTAAATCCTTCCATTCAGTACGGTTAAGGCTGATCATATTAGCCTATCAGTATGTATGGGTCGATTTTTCATGGCCGGATGGACCACTCTGGAAAGTCCTTGGTCCATCCAGGCTGTACGGATGGCTGATCGTATCAGCCTATCAGTACGCATGGGTCATTTTTCATGTACTGATGGGACCAGTCCGGACAGTCCATAGTCCATTGAGTTAATCCTTCCATTCAGTAGGGATACGGCTGATAATATCAGCTTATCAGTACGTATGGGTCGATTTTTCATGGCCTAATGGACCAGTCTGGACAGTCCATGGTCCGTTGATTTAAATCCTTCCATTCAGTACGGATATGGCTGTATATATCAGCCTATCAGTATGTGTGGGTCGATTTTTCATGGCCTTATGGACCAGTATGGACAGTGCTTGGTCCTTCTAGGCAGTACGGATGGCTGAAGGTATCATCCTATCAGTACATATGGGTCATTTTTCATGTAATCATGGGACCTGTCCGGACGGTCCATGGTCCATTGAGTTAATCCTTCCATTTTGTACGGATACAGCTGATCATATCAGCCTATCAGTACGTACGGGTCAATTTTTCATGGTCGGATGGACCACTCTGGAAAGTCCCTTGTCAATCCAGGCTGTACGGATGGCTGATCGTATCAGCCTATCAGAACGTATGGGTCATTTTTCATGTACTGATGGGACCAGTCCGGACAGTCCATGGTCCATTGAGTTAATCCTTCCATTCAGTACGGATACGGCTGATAATATCAGCCTATCAATACGGATATGGCTGATTATATCAGCCTATCAGTACGTGTGGGTCGATTTTTCATGGCCTTATGGACCAGTATGGACAGTGCTTGTTCCTTCCAGGCAGTATTAACTCAACGGACCATGGACTGTCCGGACTGGTCCCATCAGTACATGAAAAATGACCCATATGTACTGATAGGATGATACGATCAACCCTCCGTACTGCATGGAAATTCCTAGGACTGTCCAGACTGGTCCATCAAGCCATGAAAAATTGACCCATACGTACTGATAGGCTGATATGATCAGCCTTATCCGTACTTAATAGAAGGATTTAACTCAACGGACCATTTATTGTCCGGACTGTTCCCATCATGATTTAACTCAACTGACTATGGACTGTCCAGACTGGTCCCATCAGTACGAGAAAAATTACCCATACGTACTGATAGGATGATACAATCAGCCATCCGTACTGCCTGGAAGGACCAAGGACTGTACAGACTGGTCCATCAGGCCTTGAAAATCAACCAATATGTATTGATAGGCTGATAAAATCAGCCTTAACTGTACTGAATGGAAGGATTTAACTCAACGGACCATGGACTCTCTGGACTGGTCCCATCAGCCTATCAGTGTGTATGGGACAATTTTTCATTGCCTGATTGACCAGTCTGGACAATCCTTGGTCCTTCGAGGAACTACGGGTATTGAATGGAAGAATTTAACTCAACGGACCATGGACTGTCCGGACTGGTCCCATCAGTACATGAAAAATTACCCATACGTACTGATGGGCTGATACAATCAGCCATCCGTACTGCCGGAAAAGACCAATAACTGTCAAGACTGGTCTATC
The DNA here is from genome assembly GCA_012274485.2 of Sinapis alba. Taxonomy (NCBI): domain Eukaryota; kingdom Viridiplantae; phylum Streptophyta; class Magnoliopsida; order Brassicales; family Brassicaceae; genus Sinapis; species Sinapis alba. The sequence goes on along the minus strand of MU106390.1, from coordinate 71,823 downwards.
AGGCCATGTAAAATCGACCCATACGTACTGATAGGCTTATATGATCAGCCTTATCCATACTGAATGGAAGGATTTAACACAACGGATGATGGACTGTCCGGACTGGTCCCATCAGTACATGAAAAAATACCCAAACGTAGTGATACGCTGATACGATCAGCCATCCGTACTGCCTGGAAGGACCAAGGACTGACAAAATTGGTCCATCAAACCATGAAAAATCGACCAATACATAGTGATAGGCTGATATGATCTTCCTTATATGTACTGAATGGAAGGATTTAACTCAACGGACCATGGACTGTCTAGACTTGTCCCATCAGGACATGAAACAAGACCCATACGTACTGATAGGCTGATACGATCAGCCATCCGTACTGCCTGGATAGACCAAGGACTGTCCAGACTGGTCCATGAGGCCATGAAAAATCGACCCATCCGTACTCATATGATGATATTATCAGCCTTAACCGTACTGAATAGAAGGATTTAACTCAACGGACCATGGACTGTCCGGACTGGTCCCATCAGTACATAAAAAATGACCCATATGTACTGATAGGATGATACGATCAACCATCCGTACTGCATGGAAGGACCTAGGACTGTCCATACTGGTCCGTCAAGCCATGAAAAATTGACCCATACGTACTGATAGGCTGATATGATCAGCCTTATCCGTACTGCATTGAAGGATTTAACTCAATGGACAATGGACTGTCTGGAAAGGTCCCATAAGTATATGAAAAATTACCCATACGTACTCATGTGCTGATACGATCAGCCGTCCGTACTGCCTTGAAGGACCGAGGACTGTCCAGACTGGTCCATAAGGCCATGAAAAATCGACCCATACGTACTGATAGGCTTATATTATCAGCCTTATCCGTATTGAAAGGAAGGATTTAACTCAACGGACCATGGACTGTCCAGACTTGTCCCATCAGTACATGAAAAATGACCCATACTTACTGATAGGCTGATACGATCAGCCATCCGTACTGCCTGGAAGGACCAAGAAATGTCCAGACTGGTCCATCAGGCCATGAAAAATCAATCCATGCGTTTTGGTAGGCTGATATGATCAGCCTTATCCGTATTGAATGGAAGGATTTAACTCAATGTACCATGGACTGTCCAGACTGGTCTCATCAGTACATGAAAAATTACCCATACGTACTGATAGGCTGATACGATCAGCCATCCGTACTGCCTGGAAGGACCAAGAAATGTCCAGACTGGTCCATCAGGCCATGAAAAATCAATCCATGCGTTTTGGTAGGCTGATATGATCAGCCTTATCCGTATTGAATGGAAGGATTTAACTCAATGGACCATGGACTGTCCAGACTGGTCCCATCAGTACATGAAAAATGACCCATATGTACTGTTAGGCTGATACAATCAGCCATCCTTACTGCCTGGAAGGACCAAGGACTGTCCAGACTGGTCCATCAGGCCATGAAAAATCGATCCATACATACTGATAGTCTGATATGAACAGCCTTATATGTACTTAATGGAAGGAATTAACCCAACGGACCATGGACGTTCAAGACTAGTCCCATCAGTACATGAAAAATAAACCATACGTATTGATAGTCTGATATCATCAGCCATCTATACTGGCTGGATGGACCAAGGACTGTCCTGACTTGTACATCAGGTCATGAAAATTGACCCATATGTACTGATAGGCTGATATGATCTTCCTTATCTGTACTAAATGGAAGGATTTAACTCAACGGACCATGGACTGTCCAGACTTGTCCCATCAGTACATCAAACATGACCCATACGTACTGATAGGCTGATACGATCAGCCATCTGTACTGCCTGGATTGACCAAGGACTGTCCACCCTGGTCCATAAGGCCATGAAAAATTGACACATCCGTTCTAATAGGCTGATATTATCCGCCTTAACCGTACTTAATAGAAGGATTTAACTCAACAAACCATTTATTGTCCGGACTGTTCCCATCCGTACTGCATGACCATACTGGTCTGTCAAGCCATGAAAAATTGACCCATACGTACTGATAGGCTGATATGATCAGCCATATCCGTACTTAATGGAAGGATTTAATTCAACGGACCATTTATTGTCCGGACTGTTCCCATCATGATTTAACTCAACTGACTATGGACTGTCCAGACTGGTCCCATCAGTACATGAAAAACGACCCATACGTACTGATAGGCTGATACGATCAGCCATCCGTACTGCCTGGAAGAACAAGGACTATCCAGACTTGTCCATCAGGCCATGAAAAATCGACCCATACAAACTGATAGGATGATATGATCAGCCTTATCTATACTGAATGGAAGTATTTAACTCAACGGACCATGAACTGTCCAGACTGGTCCCATCAGTACATGAAAAATAAACCATAGGTACTGATAGATTGATACGATCATCCATTTGTACTGCTTGGATGGACCAAGGACTGTCCAGACTGGTCCATCAGGCCATGAAAAATCAACCCATACATACTCATAGGATGATATGATCAGCCTTAACCTTACTGAATTGAAGGATTTAACTCAATGGACAATGGACTGTCTGGACAGGTCCCATAAGTATATGAAAAATTACCCATACGTACTGATGTGCTGATACGATCAGCCGTCCGTACTGCCTTAAAGGACCGAGGACTGTCCAGACTGGTCCATCAGGCCATGAAAAATCAACCCATACGAACTGATAGGCTTATATGATCAGCCTTATCCGTATTGAAAGGAAGGATTTAACTCAACGGACCATGGACGGTCCAGACTGGTCCCATCAGTACATGAACAATGACCCATACATACTGATAGGCTGATACAATCAGCCGTCCGTACAGCCTGGAAGGACCAAGAAATGTGCAGACTAGTCCATCAGGCCATGAAAAATCAATCCATACGTTTTGGTAGGCTGATATGAACAGCCTTGTCCGTACTTAATGGAAGGAATTAACTCAACGGACCATGGACGTTCAAGACTAGTCCCATCAGTACATGAAAAATAAACCATATGTATTGATAGTCTGATATGATCAGCCATCTATACTGGCTGGATGGACCAAGGACTGTCCTGACTGGTACATCAGGCCATGAAATTTGACCCATATGTACTGATAGGCTGATATGATCTTCCTTATCTGTACTGAATGAAAGGATTTAACTCAACGGACCATGGACTGTTTAGATTTGCCCATCAGTACATGAAACATGACCCATACGTACTGATAGGCTGATACGATCAGCCATCTGTACTGCCTTGATTGACCAACGACTGTCCACACTGGTCCATGAGGCCATGAAAAATTGATCCATCCGTACTAATAGGCTGATATTATCAGCCTTTACCGTACTGAATAGAAGGATTTAACTCAACGGACCATGGACTGTCCGAACTGGTCCCATCAGTACATGAAAATTGACCCATATGTACTGATAGGATGATACGATCAACCATCCGTACTTCATGGAAGGACCTAGGACTGTCCAGACTTGTCCATCAAGCCATGAAAAATTGACCCATACGTACTAATAGGCTGATACGATCAGCCTTATCCGTACTTAATGGAAGGATTTAACTCAACGGACCATTTATTGTCCGGACTGTTCCCATCATGATTTAACTCAATTGACTATGGACTGTCCAGACTGGTCGCATCAGTACATGAAAAACGACCCATAGCTACTGATAGGCTGACACGATCAACCATCCGTAATGCCTGAAAGGACCAAGGACTATCTAGACTGGTCCATCAGGCCATGAAAAATCGACCCATACACAATGATATGCTGATATGATCAGCCTTATCTATACTGAATAGAAGGATTTAACTCAACGGACCATGGACTGTCCAGACTGGTCCCATCAGTATATGAAAAATGAACTGACCAAACTGGTCCATCAAGCCATGAAAAATCGACTAATACGTACTTATAGGCTGATATGATCAGCCTTAGCCGTACTGAATGGAAGGATTGAACTCAATGGACCATGGACTGTCCAGACTTGTCCCATCAATAAATAAAACATGACCCATACGTACTGATAGGCTGATATGATCAGCCATCCATACTGCCTGGATTGACCAAGGACTGTCAAGACTGGTCCATCAAGCCATTAAATATCAACCCCTAATAGACTGATATTATCAGGCTAAACTGTACTGGATGGAAGGATTTAACTCAACTGACTATGGACTGTCCAGACTGGTCCCATCAGTACATGAAAACAACCCATATGTACTGATAGGATGATACGATCAACCATCCGTACTTCCTGGAAGGACCAAGGACTATCCAGACTGGTCTATTAGGCCATGAAAAATTGACCCATACACACTGATATGCTGATATGATCAGCCTTATCTGTACTGAATGGAAGGATTTAACTCAACAGACCATGGACTGTCCAGACTTGTCCCATTAGTACATGAAAAATGACCCATATGTACTGATAGGCTGATACGATCAACCATCCGTACTGCATGGAAGGACCAAGGACTGTCCAGACTGGTCCATCAGGCTATGAAAAATCGACACATACGTACTGATAGGCTGTTATGATCAGCCTTATCTGTACTGAATGGAAGGATTTAATTCAACAGACCATGGACTGTCCGGACTGGTCCCATCGGTACATGAAAAATTACCCATACGTACTGATAGGCTGATACGATCAGCCATCGGTACTTCCTGGAAGGACCAAGGACTGTCCAGACTGGTCCATCAGGCCATGAAAAATCGACCAATATGTACTGATAGGATGATAAGATCAGCCTTATCTGAACTAAATTGAAGCATTTAACTTAACGGACCATGGACTGTCCCAACTGGTCCCATTAGTACATGAAAAATTACCCATACGTACTGATAGGCTGATACGATCATATCAGCCTATCAGTGTGTATGGGTCGATTTTTCAATGCCTGATGGACCAATCTGGACAGTCCTTGGTCCTTCCAGGAACTAAAGGTATTGAATGGAAGGATTTAACTCAACGGACCATGGACTGTCCGGACTGGTCCCATCAGTACATGAAAAATTACCGATACGTACTATGGGCTGATACGATCAGCCATCCGTACTGCCTGGAAGGACCAAGGACTGTCCAGACTGGTCCATCAGGCTATGAAAAATCGACCCATACGTACTGATAGGCTGATATGATCAGCCTTATCCGTATTGAATGGAAGGATTTAACTCAACGGACCATGGACTGTCCGGACTGGTCCCATCGGTACATGAAAAATTACCCATACGTACTGATAGGCTGATACGATCAGCCATCCGTACTTCCTGAAAGGACCAAGGACTGTGCAGACTGGTCCATCAGGCCATAAAAGTCTACCAATACGTACTGATAGGCTGATAAAATCAGCCTTATCCGTACTGAATGGAAGGATTTAACTCAACTAACTCAACGGACCATGGAGTGTCCGGAGTGGTCCCATTAGTACATGAAAAATTATCCATACATACTGTTAGGCTGATACAATCATATCAGCCTATCAGTGTGTGTGGGTCGATTTTTCATTCCCTGATGGTCCAGTCTGGACAGTCCTTGGTCCTTCCAGGAACTATGGGTATTGAATGGAAGGATTTAACTCAACGGACTATGGACTGTCTGGACTGGTCCAACAAGTACATGAAAAATGACCCATATGTACTTATAGGATGATACGATCAACCATCAGTAGTGCCTGGGAGGACCTAGGACTGTTCTGACTGGTCCATCAAACCATGAAAAATTGACCCATACGTACTGATAGGCTGATATGATCAGCCTTATCCGTACTGAATCAAAGGATTTACTCAACGGACCATATTGTCCGGACTGTTCCCATCAGAACATGAAAAACGATCCATACGTACTGATAGGCTGATACGATCAGCCATCTGTACTGCCTGGAAGGACCAAGGACTTTCCAGACTGGTCCATCAGGCCATGAAAAATCGACCATACACACTGATAGGCTGATATGATCAGCCTTATCTTCACTGAATGGAATGATTTAACTCAACGGACCATGAACTGTCCAGACTGGTCCCATCAGTACATGAAAAATGACCCATAGGTACTGATAGGCTGATACGATCATCCATCTGTACTGCCCGGATGGACCAAGGACTGTCCAGACTCGTCCATCAGGCCATGAAAAATCAACCCATATGTACTGATAGGCTGATATGATACCCCTTACACGTACTGAATGGGAGGATTTAACTCAATGGACAATGGACTGTCTGAGCAGGTCCCATAAGTACATGAAAAATTACCCATACGTACTGATGTGCTAATACGATCAGCCGTCCGTACTGCCTTGAAGGACAAAGGACTGTCTAGACTGGTCCATCTGGCCATGAAAAATTGACCCATACGTACTGATAGAATTATATGATCAGCCTTATCTGTATTGAAAGGAAGGATTTAACTCAACGGACCATGGACTGTCCAGACTGGTCCCATCAATTCATGAAAAATTACCCATACATACTGATAGGCTGATACGATCAGCCATCCGTACTGCCTGGAATGACCAAGGACTGTCCAGACTGGTCCATCAGGCCATGAAAAATCAATCCATACGTTTTGGTAGGCTGATATGATCAGCCTTATCCATATTGAATGGAAGGATTTAACTCAACGGACCATGGACTGTCCGGACTGGTCCCATCAGTACATGAAAAATGACCCAGATGTACTTATAGGCTGATACGATCAGCCATCCGTACTGCCTGGAAGGACCAAGGACTGTCCAGACTTGTCCATCAAGCCATGACAAATCAATCCATACATACTGATAGTCTGAGATGATCAGCCTTATATGTACTTAATGGAATGAATTAACTCAACGGACCATGGACTGTCAATACTAGTCCCATCAGTACATGAAAAATAAACCATACGTATTGATAGGCTGATACGATCAGCCATCTATACTGGCTGGATGGACCAAGGACTGTCCTGACTGGTACATCTGGCCATGAAAATTGACCCATATGTACTGATAGGCTGATATTATTATCCATATGTACTGCCTGGAAGGACCAAGGACTGTCTAGACTGTTCCATCAGGCTATGAAAAATCGACCCATACGTACTGATATGATGATATGATCAGCCTTATCCGTACTGAAAAGAAGGATTTACCTCAACGGACCATGGACTGTCCAGACTGGTCCCATCAGTTCATGAAAAATGACCCATACGTACTGATAGGCTGATAAGATCAGCCATATGTACCACCTTGAAGGACCAAGGACTGTCAAGACTCGGTCCATCATGCCTTGAAAAATCAACCCATACGAACTCATAGGCTTTTATGATCAGCCTTATCCGTACTGAATGGAAGGATTTATCTCAACGGACCATGGACTGTCCGGACCTGTCCCATTAGTACATGAAAAATTACCCATACGTACTGATAGGCTGATACGATCAGCCATCCATACTGACTGGAAGGACCAAGGACTGTCCAGACTAGTCCATCATGCCATGTAAAATTGACCCATACGTACTGGTAGGCTTTTTTTGACAAGCCTTATGCATACTGAATGGAAGGATTTAACTCAACGGACCATGGACTGTCCAGACTGGTCCCATCAGTATATGAAAAATTACCCATACGTATTGATAGGCTGATACGATCAGCCATCCGTACTGCCTGGAAGGACCAAGGATTGACCAAACTGGTCCATCAAGCCATGAAAAATCTACCAATACGCACTGATAGGCTGATATGATCAGCCTTATCCGTACCGAATGAAAGGATTTAACTTAACGAACCATGGTTTGTCCAAACTTGTCCCTTCTGTACATGAAACATGACCCATACGTACTGATAGGCTAATACGATCAGCCATCCGTACTGCCTGGATTGACCAAGGACTGTCCAGACTGGTCCATCATGCCATGAAAAATCAACCCATACGTACTAATAGGCTGATATTATCAGCCTTAACCGTACTGAATAGAAGGATTTAACTCAACGGACCATGGAATGTCCGGACTGGTCCCATCAGTACATGAAAAATGACCCTTATTTACTGATAGGATGATACGATCAACTGTCCGTACTGCCTGGAAGGACCAAGGACTGTCCAGACTGGTCCATCAAACCATGAAAAATCGACCCATACGTACTGATAGGCCAATATAATCAGCCTTATCCATACTGAATGAAAGGATTTAACTCAACGGACCATGGACTGTCCGGACTGTTCCCATCAGTACATGAAAAATTACCCATACGTACTGATAGGCTGATACGATCAGCCATCCATACTGAATGGAAGGACCAAGGACTGTCTAGACTGGTCCATCAGGCCATGAAAAATCGACCCATACGTACTGATATGATGATATGATCAGCCTTAACCGTTCTGAATGGAAGGATTTAACTCAACGGACCATGGACTGTCCGGACTGGTCCAATCAGTACATGAAAAATGACCCACATGAACTGATAGGATGATACGATCAACCATATGTACTGCCTTGAAGGAACTCGGACTGTCAAGACTGGTCCATTAAGCCATGAAAAATCGACCAATACGTACAGATAGGCTGATATGAAAAGCATTATCCGTACTGAATGGAAGGATTTAACTCGACGGACCATGGACTGTCCAGAATTGTGCCATCAGTACATGAAAAATGACCCATACGTACTAATAGGCTGGTACGATCAGCCATCCATACTGCTTGGATGGACCAAGGACTGTCCAGAATAGTCCATCAGCCCATGAAAAATCGACCCATACGTACTGATAGGCTGATATGGTCAGTCTTATCCGTACTGAATGGAAGGATTTAACTCAACGGACCACGGACTGTCCGGACTGGTCCCATCAGTACATGAAACGTGACCCATACGAACTAATAGGCTGATACGATCGTCAATCCGTACTGACTGGATGGACCAGGAATGTCCAGCCTGGTCCATCAAGCCATGAAAAATCGACCCATACGTACTAATAGGCTGATATTTTAGGCCTTATCCGTAATGAATGGAAGGATTTAACTCAACGAACCATGGACTGTCCGGATTGGTCCCATCAGTACATGAAAAATGACCCACATGTACTGATAGGATGATACGATCAACCATCTGTACTGCCTGGAAGGACCTAGGACTGTCCAGACTGGTCCACTAAGCCATGAAAAATCGACCAATACGTACAGATAGGCTGATATGAACAGCCTAATCCGTACTGAATGGAAGGATTTTACTCGACAGACCATGGACTGTCCAGACTTGTGCCATCAGTACATGAAAAATGACCCATATGTACTAATAGGCTGATACGATCAGCCATCCGTACTGCCTGGATGGACCAAGGACTGTCCGGAATGGACCATCAGCCCATGAAAAATCGACCCATACGTACTGATAGGCTGATATG
>MU106390.1:32918-43650 GCA_012274485.2 Sinapis alba | reverse complement strand
ACAAGGCCTCATAGGGTGACATCCCTATGCTGGTGTGGTAGCTATTGTTATAGGCAAACTCCACCAGGGGCAGATGTCTCTCCCAAGAATCTCCCCAATCCAAGACACACGCCCTAAGCATGTCCTCTAATGTCTGGATGGTTCTTTCGGACTGACCATCTGTTTGTGGATGGTAAGATGTACTCATGTTCACTCTTGTTCCCAAGGCTTTTTGGGAAGCCTTCCAGAAATAAGAAGCAAACCGAGGATCTCTATATGAAACAATGCTAGCCGGCACTCCATGCAGACGTACTATCTCATCCATATAAACCCTTACCAAGGGTTCCACACCATCAGTCTTCTTGATTGGTATGAAATGAGCTGACTTGGTTAAACGATCCACCGCCACCCAGACTGCATCCTTCCTGTTTCTGGTCGTGGGAAAACCAGAAACAAAATCCATGGTGATATGGTCCCACTTCCATTCTGGAATGGGTAGGTTCTGAAGTAACCCAACGGGTACTTGGTTCTCAGCCTTGACAAGTTTACAAGTAGGGCACTTAGCCACCCATTCGGCCACATCAGTCTTCATTCGGACCCAATGGTAATACCTCTTGATGTCCTTGTACATCTTGTTCAAGACAGGATGCACAGAGAACTTAGACTTATGAGACTGACCCATAATCTCCTCCTTAAGTGCTCTCACATTTGGAACACTGATCCTACCATGGACCAAGATGGTTCCATCCTGTGCCACCTGGTACTCTGTCTTATCATTCTGAGCAACCTTCTGAAGGTTCTCATCCAAGCCTTGTGCTTGCCTAATCCTGGTTAGCAAATCGGCCTGGTTCACTGCCTCTAAACCCAATGGTTCGTCCTTGCTTACAAAAGTGTTCAAATGTAGTGACCGGACCATACCTTCCAGTACATCTGCCTCCTTCTCGGCTGACACTTCAGCCCTTCTTCTACTCAAGGCATCAGCCACTAGATTTGCCTTACCAGGATGGTAAGCAATCTCAAGATCATAATCGACCACAAACTCTATCAATCTTCTTTGTCTCAAATTCAACTCGGGCTGAGTGAATATATACTTGAGACTCTTGTGGTCGGTTAGGATCTGAACCTTGGCCCCATACAGATAGGATCGCCATATCTTCAGAGCAAACCATGAAAAATCGACCAATACGTACAAATATGCTGATAAGATCAGCGTTATCCGTACTGAATGGAAGGATTTAACTCGACGGACCATGGACTGTCCAGACTTTTGCCATCAGTACATGAAAAGTGACCCATACATACTAATAGGCTGATACGATCAGCCATCTGTACTGCCTGGATTAACCAAGGACTCTCCAGACTGGTCCTTCAGACCATGACCAATCAACCCATACGTCCTGATAGGCAGATATGATCAGCCTGAATGGAAGGATTTAACTCAACGGACCATGGACTGTCCGGACTGGTCCGATCAGTACATGAAACATGACCCATACATACTAATAGGCTGATACGATCAACCATCCTTACTGCCTGGATGGAACAAGGACTGTCCAGACTGGTCCATTAGGCCATGAAAAACGACCCATACGTACTGATAGGCCAATATGATCAGCCTTATCTATACTGAATGAAAGGATTTAACTCAACAGACCATGGACTGTCCGGAATAGCCTAATCAGTACATGAAAAATTACCCATACGTACTGACAGACTGATACGATCAGCCATCCGTACTGCCTGGAAGGACCAAGGACTGTCTAGACTGGTCCATCTGGCCTTGAAAAATCGTTTCATATGTACTGATAGGCTGATATGATCACCCTTATCCATACTGAATGGAAGGATTTAACTCAACAGACCATGGACTATCTGGATTGGTCCCATCAGTACATGAAAAATGACCTATACGTACAGATAGCCTGATACGATCAGCCATCCGTCCTGTCTGGAAGGACCAAGGACTGTCCTGACTTGTCCACCAGGGCATGAAAAATCGACCAATATGTACTGATAGGCTGATATGATAAGCCTTATCAGTATTGAATGGAAGGATTTAACTCGACGGACCATGGACTGTCCAGACTTGTGCCATCAGTTAATGAAAAATGACCCATACGTACTAATAGGTTGATATGATCAACCATCTTTACTGCCTCGAAGGACCTAGGACTGTCCAGACTGGTCCATCAAGCCATGAAAAATCGACCCATACGTACTGATAGGCTGATATGATCAGCCTTATCCGCACTGAATGGACGGATTTAAATCAACGGACCATTGACTGTCCGGACTGGTCCCATCAGGATTTAACTCAACGCACCATGGACTGTCCAGACTGGTCACATCAGTACATTAAAAACGACCCATACGTACTGTAAGGATGATACGATCAGCCATCCGTCCTGCCTGGAAGGACCAAGGACTGTCCAGAATAGTCCACCAGGCCAGGAAAAATCGACCCATACGTACTGATAGGCCAATATGGTCAGCCTTATCCATACTGAATGAAAGGATTTAACTCAACGGACCATGGACTGTTCGGACTGGTCCCATCAGTTCATGAAAAATGACGCATACGTACTGATAGTCTGATACGATCAGCAATACGTACTGCCTGGAAGGACCAAGGACTGTCTAGACTGGTCCATTAGGCAATGAAAAATCGACCCATACATACCGATAGGATGATATGATCAGCCTTATCTATACTGAATGGAAGAATTTACTCAACGGACCATGGACTTTCCGGACTGGTCCCATCAGTTCATAAATAAATGACCCACATGTACTGATAGGATGATACGATCAGCCATTTGTACTGCCTGGAAGCACCTAGGACTGTCCAGACTGGTCTATCAAGCCATGAAAAATCGACCAATACGTACAGATAGGCTGATATGATCAGCCTTATCCGTAATGAATGGAAGGATTTAACTCGAGGGACAGTCTAGACTGGTCCATCAGCCATCCGTACTGCCTGCATGGACCAAGGACTGTCCAGACTGGTCCATCAGCCCATGAAAAATCGACCCATATGTTTTGATAGGCTGATATGATCAGCCTTATCCGTACTGAATGGAAGGATTTAACTCAACGACCATGGACTGTCCGGACTGGTCCCATCAGTACATGAATAATGACCCACATGTACTGATAGGATAATACGATCAACCATCTGTACTGCCTGGAAGGACCTAGGACTGTCCAGACTGGTCTATCAAGCCATGAAAAATCGACCCATACGTACTGATAGGCTGATATGATCAGCCTTATCCATACTGAGTGGAAGGATTTAACTCAACGGACCATTGACTGTCCGGACTGGTCCCATCAGGATTTAATTCAACGGACAATGGACTGTCCAGACTGGTCACATCAGTACATGAAAAACGACCCATACGTACTGATAGGCTGATACGATCAGCCATCCGTACTGCCTGGAAGGACCAAGGACTGTCCAGACTTGTCCACCAGGCCATGAAAAATTGACCAATACGTAGTGATAGGCTGATAAGATCACCCTTATCAATACTGAATGGAAGGATTTAATTCAACGGACCATTGACTGTCAGGACTGGTCCCATTAGTAAATAAAAAATTACCCATACATACTGATAGGCTGATACGATCATAACAACCTATCAGTGTGTATGGGCCAATTTTTCATTGCCTGATGGACCAGTCCAGATTATCCTTGGTCCTTCCAGGAACTACGAGTATTGAATGGAAGGATTTAACTCAACGGACCATGGACTATCTGGACTGGTCCCATCAGTACATGAAAAATGACCCATACGTACAGATAGGCTGATACGATCAGCCATCCGTACTGCCTAGAAGGAGCAAGGACTGACCAAACTGGTCCATCAAGCCATGAAAAATCGACCAATACGTACAGATAGGCTGAAATTATCATCCTTATCCGTACTGAATGGAAGGATTTAACTCGACGGACCATGGACTGTCCGGAATGGTCCCATCAGTACATGAAAAATTACCCATACGTACTGATAGGCTGATACGATCAGCCATCCGTACTGCCTGGAAGGACCAAGGACTGTCTAGACTGGTCCATCTGGCCTTGAAAAATTGTTCCATATTTTCTGATAGGCTGATATGATCAGAAAATATTTAACTCAACAGACAATGAACTATCAGGACTAGTCCCATCAGTACATGAAAAATGACCCATACGTACAGATAGCCTGATACGTTCAGCCATCCGTACTGTCTGGAAGGACCAAGGACTGACCAAACTGGTCCATCAAGTCATGAAAAATCAACCCATGTGTACTGATAGGCTGATATGATCAGCATTATCCGTACTGAATGGAAGGATTTAACTCAACGGACCATTGACAGTCCGGACTGGTCCTATCAGGATTTAACTCAACGGACCATGGACATGAAAAACGACCCATACGTACTGATAGGCTGATACGATCAGCCATCCGTACCGCCTGGAAGGACCAAGGACTGTCCAGACTAGTCCACAAGGCCATGAAAAATCGACCAATACGTATTGATAGGTTGATATGATCAGCCTTATCCGTCCTGAATGGAAGGATTTAACTCAACGGACCATGGACTGTCTGGACTGGTCCCATTAGTTCATGAAAAATGACCCACATGTACTGATAGGATGATATGATCAACCATCTGTACTGCCTGTAAGGACCTAAGACTGTCCAGACTGGTCCATCAAGCCACGAAAAATCGACCAATACGTACAGATAGGCTGATATCATCAGCCTTATCCATACTGAATGGAATGATTTAACTCGACGGACCATGGACTGTCCAGACTTGTGCCATCAGTACATGAAAAATGACCCATACGTACTAATAGGCTTATACGATCAGCCATCCGTACTGCCTGGATGGACCAAGGACTGTCCAGACTGGTCCATCATGCCATGAAAAATCAACCCATACGTACTGATAGGCCAATATGATCAGCCTTATCCATACTGAATGAAAGGATTTAACTCAACGGACCATGGACTGTCCGGAATAGTCCCATCAGTACATGAAAAATTACCCATACGTACTGATAGGCGGATACGATCAGCCATCCGTACTGCCTGGAAGGACCAAGGACTTTCTAGACTAGTCCATCTGGCCATGAAAAATCGTTCCATATGTACTGCTAGGCTGATATGATCAGCCTTATCTGTACTGAATGAAAGGATTTAACTCAACAGACCATGGAATATTTGGACTGGTCCCATCAGTACATGAAAAATGACCCATACGTACAGATAGGCTGATACGTTCAGCCATCCGTACTGCCTGGAAGGACCAAGGACTGACTAAACTGGTCCATCAAGCCATGAAAAATCGACCAATACGTACAAATATGCGTATATGATCAGCCTTATCTGTACTGAATGGAAGGATTTAACTCGACGTACCATGGACTGTCCAGACTTTTGCCATCAGTACATGAAAAATGACCCATACATACTAATAGGCTGATACGATCAGCCATCCGTACTGCCTGGATTGACCAAGGACTCTCCAAACTGGTCCTTCAGACCATGAACAATCGACCCATACGTCCTGATAGGCAGATATGATCAGCCTGAATGGAAGGATTTAACTCAACGGATAGTGGACTGTCCGGACTGGTCCCATCAGTACATGAAAAATGACCCATACGTACAGATAGGCTGATACGATCAGCCATCCGTACTGTCTGCAAGGGCCAAGGAGTGACCAAACTGGTCCATCAAGCCATGAAAAATCGACCAATACGTACAAATATGCTGATATGATCAGCCTTATCCGTACTGAATGGAAGGATTTAACTCGACGGACCATGGACTGTCCATACTTTTGCCATCAGTACATGAAAAATGACCCATACATACCAATAGGCTGATATGATCAGCCATCCGTACTGCCTGGATGGACCAAGGACTGTCCAGACTGGTCCATCAGCCCATGAAAAATCGACCCATACGTACTGATAGGCTGATATGATCAGCCTTATCCGTACTGAATTGAAGGATTTAACTCAACGGACCATGGACTATCCGAACTGGTCCCATCAGTACATGAAAAATGACCCACATGTACTGATAGGATGATACGATCAACCATCTGTACTGCCTGGAAGGACCTAGGACTGTCCAGACTGGTCCATCAAGCCATGAAAAATCGACCCATACGTACAGATAGGCTGATATGATCAGCCTTATCCGTACTGAATGGAAGGATTTAACTCAATGGAACATTGACTGTCCGAACTGGTCCCAACAGGATTTAACTCAACTGACCATGGACTGTCCAGACTGGTCACATCAGTACATGAAAAACGACCCATACGTACTGATAGGCTGACACGATCATCCATCCGTACTGCCTGGAAGGACCAAGGACTGTCCAGACTTGTCCACCAGGCCATGAAAAATCGACCAATACGTACTGATAGGCTGATATGATCAGCCTTATCCGTACTGAATGGAAGGATTTAACTCAAAGGACCATGGACTGTCCGGACTGGTCCCATTAGTTGAAAAATGACCCACATGTACTGATAGGATGATATGATAAACCATCTGTACTGCCTGGAAGGACCTAGGACTGTCCAGACTGGTCCATCAGCCAATGAGAAATCGACCCATACGTACCGATAGGCTGATATGATCACCCTTATCCGTACTGAATGGAAGGATTTAACTCAACGGACCATGGACTTTTCGGACTGGTCCCATCAATACATGAAAAATGACCCACATGTACTGATAGGATGATACGATCAACCATCTGTACAGCCTGGAAGGACCTAGGACTATCCAGACTGGTCCATCAAGCCATGAAAAATCGACCCATACGTACTGATAGGCTGATATGATCAGCCTTATCCGTACTGAATGGAAGGATTTAACTCAACGGACCATTGACTGTTTTGACTGGTCCCATCAGGATTTAACTCAACGGACCATGGACTGTCCAGACTGGTCACATCAGTACATGAAAAACGACTCATACATACTGATAGGCTGATACGATCAGCCATCCTTCCTGCCTGGAAGGACCAAGGACTGTCCGGACTGGTCCACCAGGCCATGAAAAATCGACCAATACGTACTGATAGGCTGATAAGATCAGCCTTATCCGTACTGAATGGAAGGATTTAACTCAACGGACCATGGACTGTCCAGACTGGTCCCATCAGTACATGAAACATGACCCATACATACTAATAGGCTGATACGATCAGCCATCCGTACTGCCTAGATGGACCAAACAATGTCCAGCCTGGTCCATCAGGCCATGCAAAATCGACCCATACGTACTAATAGGGTGATATTTTAAGCCTTATCCGTACTAAATGGAAGGATTTAACCCAACAGACCATGGACTGTCCGGACTGGTCCCAGCAGTACATGAAAAATGACCCTTATGTACTGATAGGATGATACGATCTACCATCCGTACTGCCTGGAAGGACCAAGGACTGTCCAAACTGGTCCATCAGGCCATGAAAAATCGACCCATACGTACTGATAGGCTGATATGATCAGCCTTATCCGTACTGAATGGAAGGGTTTAACTCAACAGACCATGGACTGTCCGTACTGGTCCCATCAGTACATGAAAAATGACCTATATGTACTGATAGTATGATACGATCAACCATCAGTACTGCCTGGAAGTACCTAGGACTGTCCAGGGGTGTCCATCAAGCCATGAAAAGTTGACCCATACGTACTGATAGGCTGATATGATCAGCCTTATTCGTATTGAATGGAAGGATTTAACTCAATGGACAATTGATAAGCCATCCGGACTGCCTGGAAGGACCAAAGACTGTCCAGAGTGGTCCATAAGACCATGAAAAATCGATCCATATGTACTGTTAGGCTGATATGATCAGCCTTATCAGTTTTGAATGGAAGGATTTAACTCAACGGACCTTGAACTGTCCAGACTTGTCCCATCAGTACATGAAAAATGACTGATAAGTACTGATCGGCTGATACGATCGGCCATCTATACTGCCTGGAAGGACCAAGGACTGTCCAGAGTGGTCCATCAGGCCATGAAAAATCGATCCATACGTACTGATAGGCTTATATGATCAGCCTTATCCGTCTTGAATGGAAGGATTGAACTCAACAGACCATATACTGTCCAAACAGGTCCCATCAATACATGAAAAATGACCCATACGTACTGATAGGCTGATATGATCAGCCATCCGTACTGCTTGGAAGGACCAAGGACTGTCCAGAGTGGTCCATCAATCCATAAAAAATCGATCCATACGTACTGATAGGCTGATATGATCAGCCTTATCCGTCTTGAATGGAAGGATTTAACTCAACGAACCATATACTGTCCAAACAGGTCCCATCAGTACATGAAAACGACCCATACGTACTGATAGGCTGATACGATCAGCCATCCGTACTACCTGGAAGGACCAAGGACTGTCCAGACCTGTCCTTCAGACCTTTAAAAATCGAGCCGTACGTACTGATAGGCTGATAGGATCAGCCTTATTCCGTACTGAGTGGAAGGATATAACTCAACAGACCATGGACTGTTCGGACTGGTCCCATCAGTACAAGAAAAATTACCCATACGTACTGATAGGATGATAGGATCAGCCATCCGTACTGCCTGGAAGGACCAAGGACAGTCTAGACGGGTCCATTAGGCCATAAAAAATAGACCCATACATACTGATAGGCTGATATGATCAGCCTTATCCGTACTAAATGGAATGGTTTAACTCAACGGACCATGGACTGTCCGGAATGGTCCCATCAGTACATGAAAAATTACCCACACATACTGATAGGATGATACGATCAGCCATCCGTACTGCCTGGAAGGACCAAGGGCTGTCCAGACTGGTCCATCAGGCCATGAAAAATCGACCCATACGTACTGATGGAAGGATTTAACTCAACAGACCATGGACAGTCCGGACGGGTCCCATCAGTACATTAAAAATGACCATAAGTACTGATCGGCTGATACGATCAGCCATCTCTACTGCCTCGAAGGACCAAGGACTTTCCAGAGTTGTCCATCAGGCCATGAAAAATCAATCCATACGTATTGATAGGTCATATCAGCCTTATCCGTAACTAATGGAAGGATTTAACTCAATGAACCATATACTGTCAAAACAGGTCTCATCAGTACATGAAAAATGACCCATACATACTGATAGACTGATACAATCAGCCTTCCGTACTTCCTGGAAAGACAAAGGACTGTCTAGACTGGTCCAACAGACCATGAAAAATCGACCCATACGTACCGATAGGCTGATATGATCAGCCTTAACCATACTGAATGGAAGAGTTAACTCAACAGACCATAGACTGTCCAGACTGGTCCAATCAGTACATGAAAAATGACCCATACGTACCGATAGGCTGATACGATCAGCCATCGGTACCGCTTGGATGGAACAAAGACTGTCCAGACTAGTCCATCAGGCCAGGAAAAACGACCCATTTGTACTGATAGGTTGAAATGATCAGCCTTATCCGTACTGAATGGAAAGATTTAACACAACGGACCATTGACTGTCCGGACTGGTACGATCAGTACATGAAAAATGACCCATATGTACAGATAGGCTGATACAATCAGCCATCCGTACTGCCTCGAAGGACCAAAGACTGTCTAGACTAGTCCATCAGGCAATGAAAAATCAATTCATACGTAATGGTAAGTTGATATGATCAGCCTTATGCAAATTGAATGAAAGTATTTAACTCAACGGACCATGGAGTGTCCAGACTGGTCCCATCAGTACATGAAAAATGACCCATACATACTGATAGGCTGATATGATCAGCCATCCATACTGCCTGGATGGACCAAGGACTGTCCAGACTGGTCTATCAGGCCATGGAAAATCGACACATACATACTGATAGGGTGATATGATCAGCCTTAACCGTACTGAATGGAAGGATTTAACTCAACGGACCATGGACTGTCCGGACTTGTCCCATCTGTACCTGAAAAAATACCCATACATACTTACAGACTTATACGATCAGCCATTTGTACTGCCTAGAAGGACCAAGGACTGTACAGACTGGTCCATCTGGCCACGAAAAATCGATCCATACGTACTGATAGGCTGATATGATCAGCCTTATCCGTACTGAATGGAATGATTTAACTCAACAGACAATGGACTGTCAAGACTAGTCCCATCAGTACATAAAAAATGACCCAAAAGTATTGATCGGCTGATACGATCAGCCATCCGTACTCCCTGGCAGGACCAAGGACTATCCAGACTGGTCCATCAGGCAATGAAAAATCGACCCATACGTACTGATAAGCTGATATGATAATCCTTATCCGTCTTGAATAAAAGGATTGAACTCAACAGACCATATACTGTCCAAACAGGTCCCATCAATACATGAAAAATGACCCATACGTACTGATAGGCTGATACGATCAACCATCCGTACTGCCTGGAAGGACAAAGGACTGTCCAGAGTGGTAAATCAGTCCATAAAAAATCGATCCATACGTACTGATAGGCTGATATGATCAGCCTTATCCGTCTTGAATGCAAGGATTTAACTCAACGAACCATATACTGTCCAAACAGGTCCCATCAGTACATGAAAATGACCCATACGTACTGATAGGCTGATACGATCAGCCATCCGTACTGCCTGGAAGGACCAAGGACAGTCTAGACTGGTCCATCAAACCATGAAAAATCGACCCATACGTACTGATAGGCTTATAT
>MU106390.1:0-23054 GCA_012274485.2 Sinapis alba | reverse complement strand
ACTGATAGGCTGATATGATCAGCCTTATTCGTCTTGAATGGAAGGATTTAACTCAACGAACCATATACTGTCCAAACAGGTCCCATCAGTACATGAAAACGACCCATACGTACTGATAGGCTGATACGATCAGCCATCCGTACTGCCTGGAAGGACCAAGGACTGTCCAGACATGTCCATCAGATCATGAAAAATCGAGCCATACGTACTGATAGGATCAGCCTTATTCCGTACTGAGTGGAAGGATTTAACTCAACGGACCATAGACTGTTTGGACTGGTCCCATCAGTACATGAAAAATTACCCATACGTACTGATACGATGATGCGATCAGCCATCCGTACTGCCTGGAAGGACCAAGGACATTCTAGACTGGTCCATCAGGCCGTTAAAAATCGACCATACATACTGATAGGCTGATATGATCAGCCTTATTCGTACTGAATGGAAGGGTTTAACTCAACAGACCATGGACTGTCCGGAATGGTCCCATCAGTACATGAAAAATTACCCACACGTACTGATAGGATGATACGATCAGCCATCCGTACTTCCTGGAAGGACCAAGGACTGTCTAGCCTGGTCCACCAGGCCATGAAAACTCGACCCACATGTAATGATTCGCTGATATGATCAGCCTTATCCGTACTGAATGGAAGGATTTAACTCAACAAACCATGGACTTGTCCCATCTGTATGTGAAAAATACCCATACATACTGATAGGCTGATACGATCAGCCATTTGTACTGGCTGGAAGGACCAAGGACAGTCTAGACTGGTCCATCAGGCCATTAAAAATCGACCCATATATACTGATAGGCTGATATGATCAGCCTTATCCGTACTGGATAGAAGGGTTTAACTCAACGGACCATGGACTGTCCGGAATGGTCCCATCAGTACATGAAAAATTACCCACACGTACTGATAGGATGATACGATCAGCCATCCGTACTTCCTGGAAGGACCAAGGACTGGCTAGACTGGTCCACCAGACAATGAAAACTCGACCCACATGTATTGTTTGGCTGATATGATCAGCCATATCCCTACTGAATGGAAGGATTTAACTCAACGAACCATGGACTTGTCCCATCTGTACGTGAAAAAATACCCATACATACTGATAGGCTGATACGATCAGCCATTTGTACTGGCTGTAAGGACCAAGGACTGTACAGACTGGTCCATCTGGCCACGAAAAATCGATCCATACGTACTGATAGGCTGATATGATCAGCCTTATCCGTACTGAATGGAATGATTTAACTCAATGGACCATGGACTGTCAAGACTAGTCCCATCAGTACATGAAAATGACCCATAAGTACTGATCGGCTGATACGATCAGCCATCTGTACTGCCTGGAAGGACCAAGGACTGTCCAGACTGGTACATCAGGCAATGAAAAATGGACCCATACGTACAGATAGGCTGATATGATAATCCTTATCCGTCTTGAATGGAAGGATTGAACTCAACAGACCATATACTGTCCAAACAGGTCACATAAGTACATGAAAAATGACTGGTCCATCAGGCCATGAAAAGACGACCCATACGTACTGATAGGCTGATATGATAATCCTTATCCGTCTTGAATGGAAGGATTGAACTCTACAGACGATATACTGTCCAAACAGGTCATATCAGTACATGAAAAATGACCCATACGTACTGATAGGCTGATACGATCAGCCATCCGTACTGCCTGGAAGGACAAAGGACTGTCCAGAGTGGTCAATCAGTCCATAAAAAATTGATCCATACGTACTGATAGGCTGATATGATCAGCCTTATCCGTCTTGAATGGAAGGATTTAACTCAACGAACCATATACTGTCCAAACAGGTCCCATCAGTACATGAAAACGACCCATACGTACTGATAGGCTGATACGATCAGCCATCCGTACTGCCTGGAAGGACCAAGGACTGTCCAGACATGTCCATCAGATCATGANGTACTGATAGGCTGATATGATCAGCCTTATCCGTCTTGAATGGAAGGATTTAACTCAACGAACCATATACTGTCCAAACAGGTCCCATCAGTACATGAAAACGACCCATACGTACTGATAGGCTGATACGATCAGCCATCCGTACTGCCTGGAAGGACCAAGGACTGTCCAGACATGTCCATCAGATCATGAAAAATCGAGCCATACGTACTGATAGGATCAGCCTTATTCCGTACTGAGTTGAAGGATTTAACTCAACAGACCATGGACTGTTCGGACTGGTCCCATCAGTACATGAAAAATTACCCATACGTACTGATATGATGATACGATCAGCCATCCGTACTGCCTGGAAGGACCAAGGACAGTCTAGACTGGTCCATCAGGCCATTAAAAATCGACCATACATACTGATAGGCTGATATGATCAGCCTTATCCATACTGAATGGAAGGGTTTAACTCAACGGACCATGGACTGTCCGGAATGCTCCCATCAGTACATGAAAAATTACCCACACGTACTGATAGGATGATACGATCAGCCATCCGTACTTCCTGGAAGGACCAAGGACTGTCTAGCCTGGTCCACCAGGCCATGAAAACTCGACCCAAATGTAATGATTGGCTGATATGATAAGCCTTATCCGTACTGAATGGAAGGATTTAACTCAACGAACCATGGACTTGTCCCATCTGTACGTGAAAAAATACTCATACATCCTGATAGGCTGATACGATCAGCCATTTGTACTGGCTGGAAGGACCAAGGACTGTACAGACTGGTCCATCTGGCCACGAAAAATCGATCCATACGTACTGATAGGCTGATATGATCAGCCTTATCCGTACTGAATGGAATGATTTAACTCAATGGACCGTGGACTGTCAAGACTAGTCCCATCAGTACATGAAAAATGACCCATAAGTACTGATCGGCTGATACGATCAGCCATCCGTACTGCCTGGAAGGACCAAGGACTGTCCAGACTGGTACACCAGGCAATGAAAAATGGACCCATACGTACATATAGGCTGATATGATAATCCTTATCCGTTTTGAATGGAAGGATTGAACTCAACAGACCATATACTGTCCAAACAGGTCACATCAGTACATGAAAAATGACTGGACCATCAGGCCATGTAAAGATGACCCATACGTACTGATAGGCTTATATGATAATCCTTATCCGTCTTGAATGGAAGGATTGAACTGCACAGACCATATACTGTCCAAACAGGTCACATTAGTACATGACAAATTACCCATACGTACTGATAGGCTGATACGATCAGCCATCCGTACTGCCTGGAAGGACAAAGGACTGTCCATAGTGGTCAATCAGTCCATAAAAAATCAATCCATACATACTGATAGGCTGATATGATCAGCCTTATCCGTCTTGAATGGAAGGATTTAACTCAACGAACCATATACTGTCCAAACAGGTCCCATCAGTACATGAAAACGACCCATACGTACTGATAGGCTGATACGATCAGCCATCCGTACTGCCTGGAAGGACCAAGGACTGTCCAGACATGTCCATCAGATCATAAAAAATCGAGCCATACGTACTGATAGGCTGATAGGATCAGCCTTATTCCGTACTGAGTGGAAGGATTTAACTCAACGGACCATGGACCGTTCGGACTGGTCCCATCAGTACATGAAAAATTACCCATACATACTGATAGGATGATACGATCAGCCATCCGTACTGCCTGGAAGGACCAAGGACAGTATATACTGGACCATCAGGCAATTAAAAATCGACCCATACATACTGATAGGCTGATATGATCAGCCTTATCCGTACTGAATGGAAGGGTTTAACTCAACGGACCATGGACTGTCCGGAATGGTCCCATCAGTACATAAAAAATTACCCCCACGTACTGATAGGATGATACGATCAGCCATCCGTACTTCCTGGAAGGACCAAGGACTGTCTAGCCTGGTCCACCAGGCCATGAAAACTCGACCCACATGTACAGATTGGCTGATATGATCAGCCTTATCCGTACCAAATGGAAGGATTTAACTCAACGGACCATGGGCCGTCCAGACTGGTCCCACCTATACATGAAAAATGACACATACGTACTGATGAACTATACGATCAGCCATCCAAACTGCCTGGAAGGACCTAGGATGATCCAGACTGGTCCATCAAGCCGTGAAAAATCAACCCATACGTACTGATAAGCTGATATGATCAGCCTTATTCGTATTGAATGGAAGGTTTTAACTCAACGGACCATTGACTGTCCAGACTGGTCCCATCAGGATTTAACTCAACGGACCAAGGACTGTCTAGACTAGTCCATCAGGCCATGAAAAATTGACCCATACGTACGGGTAGGCTGATATGATTAGCCTTATCCGTACTGAATGGAAGGATTTAACTCAACAAACCATGGACTGTCCGGACTGGTCCCATCAGGATGAAAAATGACCCATAAGTACTGATTGGCTGATACGATCAGCCATCCGTACTGCCTGGAAGGACAAGGGACTGTCCAGAGTGGTCCATCAGGCCATGAAAAATTGATCCATACGTACTGATAGGCTGATATGATCAGACTTATCCGTCTTGAATGGAAGGAATTAACTCAACGAACCATATACTGTCCAAACAGGTCCCATCAGTACATTAAAAATGACCAATACGTACTGATAGGCTGATACGATCAGCCATCCGTACTGCCTGGAAGGACCAAGGACTGTCCAGACTGGTCCATCAGGCCATGAAAAATCGACCCATACATACTGATAGGATGATATGATTAGCCTTATCCGTACTGAATGGAAGGATTTAACTCAACAAACCATGGACTGTCCGGACTGGTCCTATCAGTACATGAAAAATGACCCATAAGTACTGATCGGCTGATACGATCAGCCATCTATATTGCCTCGAAGGACCAAGGACTTTCCAGAGTGGTCCATCAGGCCATGAAAAATCAATCCATATGTATTGATAGGTTATATCTGTCATGTCCCTGAATCTGGATAAGGCCTTCGGGCACAGCCATGGTACGAGGAGACGCACCAGTCAGGTGACATGACCTAAGGACAAGGGTATCATGGCTGGAATGGACGGTTAAGGGCCTCAGTAGGCTGAGACTTAATTAGAATCGAAGGAAGGCACGGGAGGCAAGGTTGGAAGAGTTCTAAGGCAGTTGGACAAGGCATGGATCTAGTTCAGCCAGCTAGATCAAGCTAGGGACAGTTCGGTGCAGCTCACACTCGACTAGGTCAGCTACAGCAGCTGGACCACTAGATTAAGTCAGCTCCGGTAGCTGGACCACTAGCTCACTTAGCTTGGGCAGTTAGCAACCAGCTCACCTCAGCTGGGTGAAGGGTTTGGGTCTTGGTCATGGGACTCGGGTCAGGGGCGGTTATTGTGCCGGCCTGGGTGGCCAAGGGAGGTCCGACCAGTTGGGGTCTTGGAAAAGTTGGCTGAGCAGTGGACAGGACCCTGGAGCTTGCAATCGAAGAGGATAAGGGAGAGTAGGGGCGGTTGGAGGCAGTTGGGGCGAAGGGGTGCGATTGGTGCAAGTTGCACCCATTCGGCCAACAAGTCATGCCTGTTCGCCCAGGCAGTTGGGCGTCGGTTATGGCCTTTAAATACAGACCCTAGGGGTCTAGAATTGCCACAATTTCCCCTAAGGAAAACTCTGCCCAAATCAAGACAGAGAGAAACAAAGAGAGGAAGAGAGAGATCGATCAAGGCTTGGCCGTGTGGGTATTGGTGGTGGATTCCGATCAGGAATTGGCTTGTGTGAAGTGGAGATCGATTGAGGATGGGAACAAGAGGCAAGGATAAGGATTTAGAGAAGGGCTTGAGCACTCCAGAGCGCATGCCCAAGGTGAGTGGGATGGACCGATCCATCCTGCCATGGCCGCTGGAGGCAGTTGGGGAGAAGGGAGAGAAGGGGCGGTTGGACGCAGTTGGGGCGAAGGGGTGTGAATGGTGCAAGTTGCACCCATTCGGCCAACAAGTCATGCCTGTTCGCCCAGGCAGTTGGGGGTCGGTTCTGGCCTTTAAATACAGACCCTAGGGGTCTAGAATTGCCACAATTTCCCCTAAGGAAAACTCTGCCCAAATCGAGACAGAGAGAAACAAAGAGAGGAAGAGAGAGATCGATCAAGGCTTGGCCGTGTGGGTATTGGTGGTGGATTCCGATTAGGAATTGGCTTGTGTGAAGTGGAGATCGATTGAGGATGGGAACAAGAGGCAAGGATAAGGATTTAGAGAAGGGCTTGAGCACTCCAGAGCGCAAGCCCATGGTGAGTGGGATGGACCGATCCATCCTGCCATGGCCGCCCCATGATGCTGTGTGGCTGTGGTTGGTTTTGGTGGTTCCAGACCCATTTCTTCCCATTTACTTATTTGATTCCCTCCCCTTCTTGTATATTATTTATATGGATGGCGTGTTCATCCTAGTGTGACTGGACCAAGGCTTCGGCCGGTCCAGGAACATATTCCTTGGCCTTAGGCCGGACTGGTCTTGGTCGGTGATTTGCTTGGGAGTACAGAGCCAGCTTGGATTGATGCATCAAGAACATCAATCAAAACGATGACAGGATCGCCAACGAATCAAGTAGGTCAACAGCCAGTCGACCTAAACACTGTCTTGGCCTCTCTCGCCGCCGTCGTTCAAAGACTCGATCAGCAAGACGCCGCTAATAAAGCCACTCAATAACGTCTTGATACAATCGCCGCCTCTTCTCTACCTCCTGCACAAGCAGACGATCAAGATCCGGATACTGCCCGGCGACGTTTGTTCCAGACGACGATGCGGAATCAAGAAGCCGAGCAAGCAACCAATGAAGAAATTCTACGTCTTCAAGGAACGATTAAAGACATATCGTCAAAAATCCATCAAGCCACGAGTTTCGCACCAGAAATCGATCGAGTCTTGGAAGCAACTCAAAAAACCCCCTTCACCAAGAAGATCACCGACATCCGAGTGCGACATCAGGACAAACTCCGAGTACCATCTTTCCGCGGAGATTCTGACCCCAGCGACCATATGACCAGTTTTAACATTGCTATGGGTTGAGCTTATTTCTCCACCGAAGAACGAGATGCCGGCTACTGCCAACTCTTTGTTGAGAGTTTAGCAGGACCCGCCCTTACCTGGCTTTCTCGGCTAACTGCGGATTCGATCAGCACCTTTAAGGAACTTTCTACCGAGTTCCTCAAGCATTATTCCATGTATATTTGCCAAGGGGCCTCAGTAACCGACTTGTGGAAAATCTCTCAGGGACAGAAGGGATCCCTTCACGACTTCATGGAACGGTTCAAAAACCTCGTCTCCAAAGTCGATGTCCCAGACAAAACAGTGGTGGAGGCTTTACGTAACGCATTATGGATTAGGTTGTATTTCCGATCTGACCTCTACACAAATAGTACGATCACCCTAGAAGACGCACTCCATAGGGCGAACTGCTTCATCCGAATGGAGGAAGATAACGCTGCCTACACCGCAAAACAGAACGCGTTGAAGGCTCAGTTGACGCCAAAAGCAACGACCACCTATCAGGAACCTCGTCAGCATCAACCTAACCAGAAGAAAGGAAAAGTCTTCTCGGCAACCGAGGAACCTGATGCATCTCCCTCCACATCAAAAACCGATCGACCATGGAACGTATGGGACAGAACTCTCGATGGGAAGCCCTTAACATACGATGAAACTAAGTTCTGCACTTACCACAAAGCCAAAGGACATGACACTAAGGAGTGCAAGCAACTTGCAGAAGCCCTATTCTCGGCATTTAGAAACGGTGCCGTCACGCCCGACCCACCAAAGTCAAAACAAAATCAAAAAAAAGGGAGCTGGAAAAAGAACCGACAAGCTAGTGCCAAGAAACAGGAATCCAACCAAGGCGGTCCATCCCGATGATCAGGATGCAGCTGCTCCATCCCGACACCGTGATGATACCGATACGGAAGACGAAAGACCGCAAGTAGCTCGACGGATCAATGTTATCTCGGCAGCCCCCTTTCCCTCCTGTGTTATGGAAAACAATGAAAGCCCTGATCTCCGGGATCATCTCCAACATAAGCGCTCTACAATCGATTTGCGAGATGTCCTCCTTCGAAGGAAAAAATTGGGGCCTCAGGGAGATAAGCAGGATCTACGAGGTTATCTTCAACGCAAGTGTTCTATAACCTATTTGCGAGATTTTCTCCTTCAGGACTTAAAATCAGAACCATATGAGGTCAATGACAGCTACGACCTCCGAGATCATTTGCAGCATGTTCGTTCCACAATTGATCTGCGACCTTTTGTCTCTCCAAGCAAGAAACAAAAGAATTCGAGAGACGATCTCCGAAATAAATTTACCACTAAGACAGGTATCGCAACACCTGACCTACGGGCGACACTATCTAACAAGCGTCCCAGCGTCTTTCGCCGAATTAACGTAATTCGCGGCGGATCACCCCTGTGCAAAGATTCGGTAAAGTCGATAAAAGAATACCAACGCAGGGCCGTAACTGCCCGACAATGGCCGAGAAAGTATGAAGGAGAAAATTCTATAACATTTTCAGAAGGAGACCTCATCGATATAGATCAGCCACACAACGACCCGCTGCTAGTCGAATTGCAAATCGGCACATGCGAGGTCACACGTGTACTCATCGACACTGGAAGTTCGGTTGATCTAATATTCCGACAGACCTTGGAAAAAATGATGGTAGATCTCAATGATATCAAACCATCGTCGAGAGCCCTTACCGGTTTCAACGGCTCATTGACTTCCTTATTGGGAACCATCCGCATTAACGTCTTTGCCGGGGGAATAAGTAAACTCGTTAAATTCTCTGTCATCGACACCAAAACGCAGTATAACGCGATCCTGGGTACCCCATGGCTTCACATGATGAACGCAATCCCGTCAACATATCACCAATGCGTCAAATTTCCTACCAAAGAAGGTACCGTCTTCACATTGAAAGGGAACCAACGCCTCGCACGAAGCAATTTGATTTCCGATCCTAAAAGCCAGCAGTTCACTTTTCTCGTCGAGCCAGATAAGAAGCCATCTCCACAAAAAGAGAAGACAATCCAAGTCGGTATCGATCCTGACCATCCTGAGAGAACCGTAGGAATTGGCTCCGAGCTCAGCGTCGACCTCACCACCGAATTGACCACCTTCCTCCGAACAAACAAATTAACGTTCACCTGGACGACAGCCGACATGCCTGGTATTGACCCGATCGTTACATCACAACGTAGACACAACGTACAAACCCATCAAGAAAAAGCGACGTAAGCTCCGTCCTGAAAGAGCTAAAGCCGTCAACGACAAAGTCGATCGGCTTTTAGGGGCGGGATCCATTGCCGAGGTCAAGTATCCAGATTGGCTCGCGAACCCAGTCATAGTTAAAAAGCAGAATGGGAAATGGAGGGTGTGCATCGATTTTACCGACCTAAACAAGGCATGCCCTAAGGACAGTTTCCCTTTGCCCCATATCGATCAGATGGTGGAATCTACGGCCGGAAATGAGCTCCTTTTGTTTATGGACGCCTTCTCAGGCTACAATCAGATTATGATGCACCCGGACGATCGCGAGAAGACATCATTCATCACGGATCGCGGCACATATTGCTACCGAGTTAGGCCATTTGGACTCAAGAACGCAGGAGCCACCTATCAACGACTCGTTAATAAAATGTTCGCCGACAAGTTAGGAGTCACTATGGAAGTCTACATCGACGACATGCTGGTCAAATCACTCATCGCCAAAGTCCACGTTCGACACCTGTCTGAATGTTTCAATACCTTAAACAAGTACGGGATGAAATTGAACCCGGCAAAGTGCACTTTTGGAGTTACTTCGGGAGAATTTCTTGGTTATATTGTGACGAAACGAGGAATCGAAGCAAATCCAAAACAAATCTCCGCGGTTTTGGACTTCCCCAATCCCAAAACTTTGCGGGAAATTAAGCGTCTAACTGGACGAGTTGCAGCACTTAACCGTTTCATCTCCAGGTCCACCGATAAATGTCTCCCTTCTACGAGTTGCTGCGTGGAAATAAAAAATTCCTTTGGGATGAAGTATGCGAACAAGCCTTCTCGTCACTAAAACAGTACTTAACGACTCCTCCGGTATTGGCAAAACCAGATGCAGGCGACACTCTATATCTCTACATCGCAGTCTCCTCTTCAGCAGTAAGCAGCGTTCTAATAAAGGAAGACCGAGGAGAATAGCACCCCATCTTCTATACCAGTAAACGTCTTACCGATGCCGAGACGAGATACCCCACCCTCGAAAGCATGGCCCTCGCTGTAGTAACGTCGGCACGGAAACTGCGACCTTACTTCCAGTCCCATTCCATTGTCGTTCTCACTGACATACCGCTACGAACCATACTCCAGAATGCTAACCAGTCAGGGAGACTTTCTAAGTGGGCCATCGAACTCAGCGAATACGATATCTCGTATAAAAGTAGGCCCGCAATAAAGGCTCAAGTTTTGGCCGACTTCATCGTCGAAATCCCACCCGATCAAGCGGCTGATCTCGATATCCCAGTAAAAAATTGGATCTTGCATGTCGATGGAGCGTCATCCAACAAAGGATCGGGGATAGGCGTTCATCTCCAATCACCCACCGGGGAACTCATCGAACAATCATTCCGACTTGGGTTTGCGGCATCAAACAATGAAGCCGAGTACGAAGCGTTAATCGCAGGACTTCGTCTAGCTAAAGTAGTAGGGGACAAGCAAGTTCAAGCCTTCTGCGATTCTCAACTCGTCATCAGTCAGTACAGTGGTGACTATGAGGCCAAAAATGAAAGAATGGATGCATATCTCGGTGTTGTCAGAAAGTTGACGTCCGAGTTTGATCACTTCGAACTCGTCAAGGTCCCAGAAAAGATAACTGCTTTGCCGACGCATTAGCCACATTGGGAAGCAATCAGCAAGACCAGGTCAGACGGACGATCCCCATTCACACAGTTGAAAATCCGAGTATTTCCTTACCAATCGGTAAGGACGTCCTCGCCATTTCCTCCAATATCACCGAGATCGTAGAGTCGACTACTAAAGATAATGATTGGCGAACCCCTTTTCTGGATTATCTGGATAAAGGGATACTCCCCGAGGATAAGTGGGAATCCCGTCGACTTAAAGCAAAAAGCTCCAATTACGTCTCTATCGACGGTAAGTTACATCGGTGGACCGCAAATAAGGTTCTTCTTACCTGCGTCGGAAAGGGAGAAGCAGAACTCGTTATGATCGAGACCCATGAAGGAGAAGGCGGCAACCACAGTGGAGGCAGGGCTCTCGCGCTAAAGCTTAAAACTCAGGGGCATTATTGGCCCACCATGGTCACAGATTGCGAAGAATACGCATCACACTGCGAAAAGTGCCAGCGCCACGCACCTAACATTCACTCACCAACCGAGTTGCTGAAAACCTCTATCTCTCCATATCCGTTCATGCGATGGGCAATGGACATAGTCGGCCCTCTACCGAGTTCTAGACAAAGGCGTTTCTTACTCGTTTTGACCGATTATTTCACAAAATGGGTTGAAGCCAAGGCCTACCTCCAAATCACCGAGAACGAGGTCCAAAGTTTCATTTGGAAGTACATCATTTGCCGTCACGGACTTCCTTATGAAATAGTAACCAACAATGGATCTCAGTTCACATCGAACAAATTCCGGGAATTTTGTGATAAATGGAGAATTCGACTTAGTTTTTCTACCCCGCGATATCCTCAAGGAAACGGCCAGGCTGAAGCAACCAACAAAACTATCATCAACGGGATCAAGAAAAGACTAGATCTCAAGAAGGGACACTGGGCTGACGAGTGGGACGGAGTACTCTGGTCCCATCGAACTACACCTCGGAGCGCAACAGCAAAGACGCTGTTCTCACTCGCCTATGGAGTCGAAGCAATGGCCCCTGCCGAAGTCAACGTTACTAGTCTCAGGAGGTAAAGATGCCCCATAATGAAACCTTGAATCACGAAATGATGATCAACGCCCTGGATCAACTCGAAGAACGACGAGATCAGGCTTTGTTACGGATTCAGAACTATCAACATCTCGTCGAGTCTTATTACAACAAGAAAAGTGAGGTCCCGACCGTTACAACTCGGCGATCTCGTCCTTCGAAAGGTCTTCGAGAATACCAAGGAGTGGAGAGCAGGTAAACTTGGTGCAAACTGGGAAGGTCCATATAAGATAACACGCGTGGTCAAACCGGAAGTTTATCGACTTGAGCCATCTTCCGGAGAACAGATCCCACGATCTTGGAACTCGATCAACCTAAAGCGCTACCTCGGTGCTTAAATGAAAATAAGAAAGAACTACGAGTGACTTGATCCCGTCTCGGGTACGTAGGCAGCTCTTAACCGAGTTCAGTCACACAAAAAAAAAAGAACTACGAGTGACTTGATCCCGTCTCGGGTACGTAGGCACCTCTTAACCGAGTTCAGTTACAAAAAACAAAAACAAAAAAGAAAATGAGAGGACTACGAGTGACTTGATCCCGTCTTGGGTACGTAGGCAGCTCTTAACCGAGTTCAGTCACAAAAAAAATAATAAATATATATATATAAGAAAATCTGTAGAAACTTTGTGTTTATACATCGATTTTAAAGCTGATTCCTTGAAACACGGTTTCTGCGATAATTATACCACTTGAGACTCGTACTACGATATGAAATTCAAGTCGGTATTAAATCCACAGTATGACGAACATGTCGAATGGATTTAATTTATAGTTTAATGATGGGCGCGACATCACAGTAGACTATATAAAGGAGAAGCCTACTCGGTAACTTAAATAAAGTCAGCTACGTACGTTCTTTACTATTTTGCGATATAAATGATGTCGGCATATTTGACGAAATAAAGTCCTATTCGTTTATTCTGCAAAAGTTGCTTGGTTCGGCCGATATGACCATCGTCGAAATATGATTTAATCAAAAAATCAACGATACTTAGATAAATAAGATAACATGCCATGCTCGGCCAAGAGTTGTTACAAAAGAAGGGAAATAGGATTACAACAAATAAAGAGAATGAGGTTTTCAAGATCGGAGGTCTTCAAGGTCTTGGGGGGGGGGGGGGAAAGGCCGTCATATTGGAGCCGTGCTCATCAAGACTGATCGGATGAAGATCAATCTCGTCGGCATCCACGACTTCCAACTTCTGCAGCTCCTCCAGGAAGTAGGCTTCGTCAATCTTCACCTTCTGGAGAACTTCGTCCATTGACAAGCCTTGCGACTGGATTTTCTCCAGCCCTTCCCTCGTCCCCTTCGCCTGCGAGTACAGAGCAAGCCTCGACTGGATCTCAGGTTGTTCCCCAAGGAACTGACCCATCTTCTCGTACGTCGGCATCACCTGTTTTCGCAAGACAGACTCAACTCGCAACCGCTCCGTCCTCAGCTCGTGCTCTCTAGACTCTCTCAAACACCTGGTTGTCGTTTCGAAATTTAGAGAGAGCTCAGACTTCTCTTGTTCCAGATTAAGGCAGCGAGAATCGAGAAGATACTTTTAAGCCTTCAACGTCTCCAGCTCCGCAAGTAGGAGCTCGTTACGAGATCTCTCCAGACCCGCTTCGTTCAAAGCTTCATTTTTCTCAGCAGTTAGGGCCTCAATCTGACCTTCATAGGAGTTGCATTTGTACGACAACTCGGCGATTTCCTTCCTCTTCTTCTTCAGAGAACCGGTTTTGGCCACCAGTGAAGCTTCCTGCGCCTTCAGCTTCATCTCGTAGTCTCTCACCATAAGGTTGGCGTTCCCGAAGAACTGCAGAACGAGAATGTTAGAGAAAATATCATTACATACAAAGGAAATCAGTAAACGAACACTTACTATGGCGCCGGCTCGAGTCATTTCTCGATATCGGCTATCCTGATGGAGTTGATCCAGTTCCGGCATGCGGCGCTTCTTGAGCTTAATCTGGCGGAACAGACGCGCCGGTGCCTCGTGGTCTTCAATGAACGGAACATCGATCAACCGGTACTTAAAATTGATGACATGGGGGGGGGCACTCAACCTCTACATCACATGGAGCCTGAGCTGGCTATTCGAGCTGACCCCCTTGTACCACTTCCTCTAACAGAGGATCAATTGGATGCTCCTCCATAGGCATCTCGGCGACTATCATCTCAGCTGACCCAACTGGTACCCCAGCTGTCGGGTTTTGCTCCCCCTGGTCATCACCATGGTGTTCTTCTCGTACTTTGGTAGGAGCAAGAGGGGACGGCATAGGGGCTACAGAGGGGAGCTCGGCACGCGAACTGGATGAGTCCCTCCTTTGTTTACTTGGCCTGCCAACGTCGGTGGAACCCCTACCGTGCTCGGGGGTGCCTATCGTGTCAGAATACGACGGCAAAGAAGATAGGTTCAGCTTTCCCATTGGTTGTTGTCGGGGACGCACGGGGATTACAGTCGGGATCTCGGCTATACGAGAAGAAAAGTCGTCAGATAAAAAAAAAGAAAAGAATTTTTTTAAAGAGAATCATTACCTCGGTTGATTCTTTTTAAGCGGCTTGAATGCGGGCTTCGATGATATCTGGCCAATGTTGATGACTCAACGTCCTGATGGCCTCGACTTCTTCGAGAAAAGACTGGGAGCCGCCTTGTGACCACTTGCTGATACGATCTGCAAAAAAAAGAAAAGAGATGAAGTAGATCAGTAGAAGTGCTGCGAGTTAATTCAAAGTCATACCGATATTGGAATTGAAATATCCGTTAAGGATTATCGTGGGATCTTCGAAGGAAGCTTCGTTAATATTCACGTAGAAATATCGATGATTCCAAAAGTTCACTTTGGACGGCTTCCCGGTAATCACGTTATACTGGGGAACCATTTTCCCATAGAAGAAACCCGTCTTCGCAGTGATACTCGGCGTTGTAAGTTCTTCGAAGAGACGGACCGGCATCTTAATTCCCAACTCGGTATACTGCCTAAGGGCTATCTTCCGACGATTGCAGTAGGTTGTCAGGAATTCTGGAAGAGGCCACCAGAGCGAAGAGTTGACAAACCACGACTCATATACGCAAGCGTACCATGAAGGCGGAGTCCATGGTCGCTGATGATCCGCCGGAATCAAGAACGAGAACCCGGCAGGTGGATATGTCTGGAAAATAAGCCTCCGAACGGTTTTGAATGTAGACTTGGTAGGGAAGTGGTTCGCCCAGTTTTCTTCTTCTTGACGCTGAGAGTCCGCTCCTGTTCTGGGTCTATCTCCTCGTCAAAATCAAAGTCGGTTCCAGTCCACCTCATCGGTAGGAAGTCGGCTAAAGCAAAGTTCACCTCCTTCTCGGCCGTAATCTTCTCCTTAGCAGCGGAATCGATGTCCCCATCAGTCGGCTCTTCTGCCCGGATCTCATTTTCTTGCTCCGCTTTGTCAGCAGGAGTGTGGCCTGTTGCTTCTCGGTCTTCTAAATCCAATCTGAACCTAACGATGTCACGTTCGGCGTGATCCAAAGAAGCCAGCTCTGCAGATGTCAGCCGTGGATTGTCCATTCCCCCAAGCGTTATCGCCCTTGGCCGGCGTATCAGTGGAGAACCGGTGCTTTCTGACTCGGAATCAGTGGCAATCGCCTTGCCTTTTTGAGAACACCGGCGGATCGGAGAAGACATTGTCGCCGGAATACGAGGTTCTAGAGAGAGAAAGAAGAGAGAAGGCAGAGAGTTAGAGAAATACCTTTCAAAGAGGATGATCAGCAGAAGAATAATGAAACAGGCATTAAGCGAGACTTTTATAGGTATCTCGGCACGGAAGATGAGCGGTTGTCATGATTAGCTCTAGATCCCTATAGATGATGACACGTGTCCTACTACGTCCGAATCTCGAAAGTATTAATCACTTCGAGTGACACGAAGTAGGAGGCATGGGATCAAGATCTAATGACATTGAAAAAAAAACAGAACGAAGACCGAGATCGAGTTTGATGCTCAAGCAAAAAGACGTCGGAAACAGCCAACTACTACAAATTTTCCGAGAATATGGATGACCGAGATCACCCTTAAATTCACCCAGTCAAAGAACTTCACCGAATAGCCAATTGATGAACTGGGGGGGGGACTTATTGTTGGGGATAGATTACATCTACCCACATATGCCCAGTTAAGCGTGAACTCGGCCCGTAATCATGACGAAGTCGGCCCATGAGGCCTGTATATATAGAAGGAGGTTGGAAGGAGAAAAGTACACATAGATACTTGAAGGGCAAGCTAGAATTAGGATTTTCACTACTCATTCTTTGTTCTAACCTTGTTCTTCAAACATTTCGATTCTTCATCAATAAAACTCTTTGATTTACTTTCTTAATCGTCTCTTTGGAAAATCCACAATCGAAATCCATCTCTGATCTAGGGTTACCATTTCGGATTCAGCAGTCGGGTTCTGTATGCTCAGGTGGTATTCATTGAATTCCGACCATGGATTCCTCTTAGTGGGGATTTATCATGAATTATCATGGGTTTTATTAGGTTTTGCCTAATTGATTCATGGATGGTCAGTTATGGCCAATTGGGCCGGTTGTGGCCGAGATCAATAGGATCAAGGCCGGTTCTTTGGATTCTGATTATAGATTATTCTTAGTTAGGATTTTTAGGGAATTGTCATGAATTTTACATAGTTTTTGGGAATTGATTTGGATAGGACAGATTTGGGTACCAGCCATGGTCGATTGTGGTTTGGTGTGGACAAAGGAATGGTCCACATGGAACCAGTCAGGCCGCGTGTTGGATAATTGTCCAGGACGTCCTGGGGAATGTCCTGGGTGTGGTCGTGTGCCTTGTGAACTGAATGGATAGGATATAGTGTATAGAATAAGAGAACCGAACCATGCAATGTAGAATTGGTATGTTAGGTTATCGGATTGTACTCATACGTATGTCTTTTGATGATGTTGCTTTCAGGATCAGACCAGGACCGTGGAAAGGCCAAGGAACCATGAAGACCTGAGCCGTGGATGGATGTGTGGGTTGTGGGATAGTTTAGTTAGTATGAACACATGAACTTATGATAGCCTATTGTGCAACTGAAGCTATGTATTGGATCACAAGTTTTATATTAATAAAGATACAATTTCTCTTATCTGAATAGACTTAGGAATCGAAATGCTTGAACCTCATATGATTGAAAAATGACTTAGACAAATATTGGACCTTAAAAGTGAACAAAAATTACATGAATAGGAAAGTAAGGCTTCGGGTCCTAGTTGGGTCCTTTGGACCAGGATCCGGTCTTACAAGTTGGTATCAGAGCGGAGTTGATTCTAGGATTGTTATGGGTTATAAGAAATCACCACACATCCGGCTGGGTCTCATGGTAAGGTCTGATTGATTGTGTGTTAGTCTTAGCGATTGTATGTTTTGCATATTCACACGTTTATGTGCTAACCTTGAGTGTTGATTTGAACCCAAGTGTACAAGGAAGTCTAAAACATCTCGGAAGGGCATGGAAGCAGCTGGTGGTTCCGGACAGGTAGAAGCGGATGGGGCTAACCTAACCGCCCAAGTGCCTATCCAACCGGATGGGGCTGATGTGGGAGCCGGATTACCAATTGCTCAGCTCAACCCAACCGAGGTTTGTGTGGATGGAGCTGGAACTCAGCAGGAACAGGAGCTGGGGCCAGCTGATGGTGCTGATGATCAGCACAGGGAGCTGGAGGATGAGGGTGAGTCCTCTCATGCTGGTCGCCAGGATGGGCGTGTAGAGGCTGCGGGCAATGTGACAGTTGGGATAGCTAACCCAGCTACAGATCCATCTATGAAGGATGTGCTGGAAGCTATGAAAGCTATGCGTAACCAAATGATAGCTCTGACCCAAGTGTTCACTCCACTGGTGAACTCGTCTGTGGGTCAAGCTGGAACCATTCCTACTGCTGTTCCCTTAGCTGGTAGGAGAGTGGAACAGGTGGCTGAGGTGGTGGAAATTGACCCACCACCTAGGGCGGTTAGGAGAATGGATTACCTAAAGCTACTGGAACACATAGCGAAGATGGGCACCAAACACTTTGCTGGAAGTGTTGACCCATTGGAGGCTGATGAATGGAGAAGCAGGCTGGTCCGCAACTTCAACTCAACTCGATGCCCGGAGGAGTATCAGAAGGACATAGCGGTTCATTTCCTGGAGGGCGATGCTCGTAACTGGTGGTTGGCACTGTACAAGCGTACCAATGGTACCATTGAACGCTTCTCCGACTTTGTGGTTGAGTTCAACCACAAGTACTTCCCGGCTGAGGCTTCGGATCGTTTGGAGGCTAAGTTCTTGGACCTGGTCCAGGGTCGCAGGACGGTTAGGGAGTACGAGGAGGAGTTCAACCGACTCAGGCGCTATGTGGGTAAGGAACTGGAGGATAAATCAGTACAGGTTCGTCGGTTCATTAGAGGCCTTAGGGTGGAGCTCCGAACCTACTGCTCTGTCCGCACTTTCCACACCGTGGCTGAGTTGGTAGAAAGGATGGCCATGTTAGAGACCAACCTAGCTAAGGAAGCTAAGCTAAGGATCCGGAGCCACTCGACTACCACTTGTGGTAGCAGTTACCGGAAGAGGAAGAGGGAACATGCCGAGGAAGGTAGACCTTCAAGTGGTAGGTCTGCGTGCCCTAAGTGTGGAAGACACCATGGAGGTGAATGCTGGAGAGCAATGGGAGCTTGCCTCCGTTGTGGCAAGATGGACCACTCAGCTCGGGACTGTCCCAGACAGGAGCAAGGAGCTGGTTGTGATACTAGGACGTGCCACTACTGTGGTAGGAAGGGACATCTCCGCAAGGACTGTCCTAAGCTGTCATCCGGGCCTAGCAAGAGTCGAGGAGAGGCTAGTCGGCCAGAAAAGAACCGTGGACAGACCTCAACACCCCGGGTGTATGAGCTGTCTAAAGATAAGGACAAGGCTGGACCATTCCAAGCGATCACTGGTAATTATTGATCTTGTTCTTTTTCAATTCAGTAGAATTGCATGGTACGGAACTTAGAATGGTTAGGTACTTAGATTGCGTCATATGTAGGGACCCTAAGTATTGGTGGTGTGGTAATACACGTACTTTTCGATACTGGAGCTACACATAGCTTTGTGAGTCCAGGGATGCTCGGAAAGGGGTTGTTCCAGTTGGGAACGGGGGATTTTCCTGGGGTAGTGAACGCGGCCGGTGGGCAGGATATGAGTTCATTAGGGGTGATTCAGGACGTCCCAGTGGTGATCCAAGACAGGGTCATGCCTGTGGATCTTGTGGTCGTCCACCTAAAGAATCACGAGGTGATATTAGGTATGGACTGGCTTGGAAAGAATCGGGCCACTCTTGACTGTCACCGGGGGCTTGTGCTGATTGAGAGTGGGTGTGGGTCTCCGATCAGGTTCCAAGGTATACGTCTGGCCTCTGGATGCTTGGTGGTGTCAGCGATCCATGTGGATAGGATGCTGAGGAAGGGTTGTGAGGCTTATTTGGCCACAATCGCCACTAAGGAGATCGTAGGGGGTGGTGACCCGGAGGGAATACCGCTGGTTCGCGAGTTCCATGATGTGTTTGGGTCCCTGCAGGGCATTCCCCCTGATAGATCAGACCCATTCATAATAGAACTGGAACCAGGGAAGGCCCCACTATCCAAAAGTCCCTATAGAATGGCTCCTGCCGAGATGGCCGAGCTTAAGAAGCAACTTGAAGAGTTGCTGGACAAAGGTTTTATACGACCTAGTGTGTCGCCATGGGGCGCACCAGTTCTTTTCGTGAAAAAGAAGGATGGTAGCTTAAGGTTGTGTATTGACTACCGAGGGTTGAACCGGGTCACCGTGAAGAACAAGTACCCATTACCTCGGATAGATGAGCTGTTGGATCAGCTCAGGGGTGCACATTGGTTTTCTAAGATTGATTTGGCTTCGGGGTATCACCAGATCCCTATTGAACCAAATGACATTAGAAAGACAGCATTCCGAACTAGGTACGGCCACTATGAGTTTGTGGTCATGCCATTCGGATTGACCAATGCACCAGCAGCATTCATGAAGATGATGAATGGTATCTTCCGTGACTTCTTGGATGAATTTGTAATCATCTTCATAGATGATATATTAGTATACTNTAGGTACGGCCACTATGAGTTTGTGGTCATGCCATTCGGATTGACCAATGCACCAGCAGCATTCATGAAGATGATGAATGGTATCTTCCGTGACTTCTTGGATGAATTTGTAATCATCTTCATAGATGATATATTAGTATACTCCAAGAATAAGGAAGACCATGAGAAGCATCTACGGGCTGTGTTGGGACGGTTGAGGGAACAACAACTCTTTGCCAAACTGAGCAAGTGTAGTTTTTGGCAAAGGAGTGTTGGTTTCCTTGGACACATTGTGTTGGAGCAGGGAGTCTCAGTTGATCCCGAGAAGATTAGGGCCATACAAGGATGGCCACGACCTAAGAATGCCATAGAGGTTAGGAGTTTCCTAGGCCTGGCCGGATATTACCGGAAGTTTGTCAAAGGGTTTTCCAGTTTGGCTCAACCCATGACACAACTAACCGGTAAGGATGTGAAGTTTGTATGGTCGGATGAGTGTGAGAAGTGCTTCTCTGCCTTGAAGGAGATGTTGACAAATGCACCTATCCTGGTTCTGCCAGAAGCTGATCAACCGTATATGGTATACACTGATGCCTCCATCACTGGATTGGGATGTGTATTGACTCAACACGGAAAGGTCATTGCCTACACATCTAGGCAATTGTAGAAGCATGAGGGTAACTACCCAACCCACGACCTGGAAATGGCTGCAGTAGTGTTTGCTCTGAAGATATGGCGATTCTATCTGTCTGGAGCCAAGGTTCAGATCCTAACCGACCACAAGAGTATCAAGTATATATTCACTCAGCCCGAGTTGAATTTGAGACAAAAAAGATGGATGGAGTTTGTGACCGATTATGATCTTGAGATTGCTTACCATCCTGGTAAGGCAAATCTAGTGGCTGATGCCCTGAGTAGAAGAAGGGCTGAAGTGTCAGCAGAGAAGGAGGCGTATGTACTGGAAGGTATGGTCCGGTCATTACATTTGAACACTTTGGTAAGCGAGGACGAACCATTGGGTTTAGAGGCAGTGAACCAGGCCGATTTGCTAACCAGGATTAGGCAAGCACAAGGCTTGGATGAGAACCATCAGAAGGCTGCTCAGAATGATAAGACAGAGTACCAGGTGGCACAGGATGGAACCATCTTGGTCCATGGTAGGATCAGTGTTCCAAATGTGAGAGCACTTAAGGAGGAGATTATGGGTCAGTCTCATAAGTCTAAGTTCTCTGTGCATCCTGGCTTGAACAAGATGTACAGGGACATCAGGAGGTATTACCATTGGGTCCGAATGAAGACTGATGTGGCCGAATGGGTGGCTAAGTGCCCTACTTGTCAACTTGTCCAGGCTGAGCACCAAGTACCCAGTGGGTTACTTCAGAACCTACCCTTTCCAGAATGGAAGTGGGACCATATCAGCATGGATTTTGTGTCTGGTTTTCCCACGACCAGAAACAGGAAGGATGCAGTCTGGGTGGTGGTGGATCGTTTAACCAAGTCAGCTCATTTCATACCAATCAAGAAGACTGATGGTGTGGAACCCTTGGTAAGGGTTTATATGGATGAGATAGTACGTCTGCATGGAGTGCCGGCTAACATTGTTTCAGATAGAGATCCTCGGTTTGCTTCTTATTTCTGGAAGGCTTTTAAAAAAGGCTTGGGAACAAGAGTGAACATGAGTACATCTTACCATCCACAAACAGATGGTCAGTCCGAAAGAACCATCCAGACATTAGAGGACATGCTTAGGGCGTGTGTCTTGGATTGGGGAGATTCTTGGGAGAGACATCTGCCCCTGGTAGAGTTTGCCTATAATAATAGCTACCACACCAGCATAGGGATGTCACCCTATGAGGCCTTGTATGGGCGACATTGCAGATCACCGTTATGCTGGACCCAAGTGGGGGAGCGCAGCATGATATGGCCCGAGATTGTGGAGGAGACCACCGAGAAGATCAAGTTCATAAGTGACAAGATGAAAGAGGCACAGGACCGCCATAAGACCTATGCGGATAGAAGGAGAAAGCATGTGGAGTTTGGGGTAGGCGACATGGTATACTTGAAGATGATTAACTTTAAGGGTAGGAAGAGGGTATCTGGCCGGAGGAAGCTGGATCCAAGGTACTTGGGTCCATTCCGGATCATAGAGAGGGTTGGTGCCGTGGCTTACAAGTTGAACCTACCAACCGAAATGGATGCATTCCACAATGTGTTCCATGTCTCGCAGCTGAGGAAATGTCTTTCAGATCAAGACATAGTTGTCCCAGAGCTTCCATCTGACCTAGGCACGAACCTCACCTTAGAGATAAGGCCGCTTCGGATTGTGGATAGAATGGAAAAAAGCCATGAGGAGGAAGACCATACAGATGGTCAAAGTTGTTTGGGATTGCAATGGACAAGAACAAGTAACTTGGGAGACCGAAGCAAGGATGAAAGCGGACTTCCAGGAATGGTATGGCCAGTTTTCCATGGAGACAAGTTTAGGGT
Source organism: Sinapis alba (assembly GCA_012274485.2). Classification (NCBI taxonomy): domain Eukaryota; kingdom Viridiplantae; phylum Streptophyta; class Magnoliopsida; order Brassicales; family Brassicaceae; genus Sinapis; species Sinapis alba. Next base: position 555 of record MU106390.1, on the reverse strand, counting down.
CGGATTCGAGGACGAATCCATCTCAAGTGGGGGAGACTTGTTATGTTCCTGAATCTGGATAAGGCCTTCGGGAACAGCCATGGTACGACGAGACGCACCAGTCAGGTCACATGACCTAAGGACAAGCGTATCATGGCTGGAACGGATGGTTAAGGGCCTCAGTAGGATGAGACTTAACCAGAATCAAAGGAAGGCACGGGAGGAAAGGTTGGAAGAGTTCTAAGGCAGTTGGACAAGGCATGGATCTAGTTCAGCCAGCTAGATCAAGCTAGGGACAGTTTGGTGCAGCTCACACTCGACTAGGTCAGCTACAGCAGCTGGACCAATAGATTAAGTCAGCTCCGGTAGCTGGACATCTAGCTCACTTAGCTGGGGCAGCTAGCAACCAGCTCACCTCAGCTGGGTGAAGGGTTTGGGTCTTGGTCATGGGACTCGGGTCAGGGGCGGTTATGGTGCCGGCCTGGGTGGCCAAGGGAGGTCCGACCAGTTGGGGTCTTGGACAAGTTGGCTGAGCAGTGGACAGGACCCTGGAGCTTGCAATCGAAGAGGATAAGG
>MU106389.1:116154-128439 GCA_012274485.2 Sinapis alba | reverse complement strand
AATTAGTGTTTTGATTAGCCTAGAGGGACAATGTACCTATTTTTTTGGGCTAAAAAAACTTTTTTCCCAATAAAAATAGAGTTGATTACATAAAAGGTTACTTTGGTGGATAAGCTTTACATAAAAGGTTACTTTAGATTTGAGGTGGATGTAGGTTGAGGTTTTTAGCTGACCGTAATGCCCCTGTATTTTTGTTTTACTCTTTATTCTTTGTTTTTCTTTTTCTCTCTCTTATTTTCTGGGAAAAAATATTAATTTTGTCATGATACACAATCACAAAACTTCTTTTTCCGATCACATTCTCTTGACACAATCTATTAGCTTGAAGAGATAATTACAATCTAAAATAATAATTGCTTGAATATCTCTCAGAGTAAACCATCATCCCCATTTGATATGAGACACTTCAAGTCCAACACAACCACTCCGTTGAGAACAACATCGTCTCACTAAAATTCATTGTCCCTCTCCATTCATTGAGACTCTATCTGAAAATACCATTTGATGATGTGGTCGTGGAAGGGTTATCCCCTCACCAAACCACACTTATGATGGACACGAAAACACTATCCACAAAAACAGTAACCAGGGTTTTCTTACTCACACTTCTCACACCACTACGACCCTGACTATGACACTTTTCACACCACCATGACCATGACCACATTTTCATTCTCAGCACTACCACGATCCTGACCACATCATCAATGAAGTCATCACATCAAAACACAATATCTGCCACCACTTCTTTTACGAGGTGTGGTCCCGATAAATAAAAGTTTCTTTTATATTTTTAATAAGTAAATAAGTTTGTTTTGTTTTGGGGGTAGTTTAGACAATAGAACATAGAAAAGTATTGGACATGGGAAAAGTATGTCAACGTGATATAGGTGTAAGGAAAAGTATGTCTAAGTGTAAATTTTTCATAAAAATATGGGCAGAACCGAATTATATTAAAAGTCAATAAAACCACTAGCTTTTTTTATTTATTTTTTTCATCTGATTTTTATTAATGGAACCAGACCCAAAAAGACAAGGTCCAACAGAGTTAAAACAAAAAACCAACAAAAGCCCAAACCATACAAAAACAACTAAGGGCCTATAGTCCAAAGAAGAAAATCCGTTAGAGAAGAAACCGTTTCAGCACCACCACGTGGACGATTATCCAACAACCAATGAAACACACGTCCAAGTGAGAAGCCGCCTTCTTCCCCCCAAAGCCAGCAAGGAGACACGACAGATCACCATCGACGGCGAAGACGAACCCGAGATGGATCGTTCAACCAGAACAACAAACGCCAAAGCTCGAGCCGCAAAACCAGACATGACGGATCTACGAAACGACTAAAAGAAACCGCCTACAATCGATCAACAAGCCTCCAACTTACTTGCATGTAGCTACAAACATCTTTAATAATCTATCTAAACGCGAAGATGGAACAACCCAAACTATTGGGGATGAAGAAACCATTGGAACAGAGATCGAGAGGCTGGAAAACATGAAGAACCAGAATCATAGATCATGGGATCAGAATAACTCCAAAAAAGATCCGATGAAAGCGATAGTGAGGAACCATCACCTCCCAGAGACAAAAGCCGGTGAAGTCGGTGTTATGAAAACTACCGCTTCCCAGAGACAAAGCCGAACGATCATGTAAGATGAATGCATCGCTGGAGTCAAAAACTGGTCGGAAACAACGAAACCAGTACACAAAACAACAGACTCTCACTCCCTTGAATCAAACTCTAGACCTTCTGAAAAATGAAGTTTGATAAGAAGATTAGAGGATACCTTGGAGATCCGTTTACGTTAGCATCCCTTCACGTTCCAACTAGCTTTCTTTTTGTCAGTTAATAACAATTATTGACTTAAAAATGTGGATGAAAAATGTTATGATTATGTTTAGTGAGGGTATGTCCAAACGTAAGAAACTTTTTGGATATCTTAGCAATAAAAATAAATTAAAAATCAAAGAAAATTAAGAAAGATAAACAAAAATATCTCAAATTTGTTAGATATCCATCAGAACTCACCACATGTTTATTTAAAGCAATGTTTTAAAATACAGTTGATACAGCTTTGTATAGATATATGTACAATATCCAATAGTATATTGTACTGTTTTTAGTATACGATAGAATAATATAACAGTGATTTAGATGAGTGCAAATACAATATTTATACGATATTTATACAGTATTTATATAGCGTTTATATATTCACAGTTTATAAGCTATATTTTTTTTTTTTAAAAAAATAAATTATTATAATATATTCGTTTGATTGTATTTATTTCATTTAATTTTAGTCGTATCAGTTAACATTTTCTTTTTAATATTCAATAAATAATTACAATGTAGAATCTATTTAATTATGTTTGCTATATATTTAATTATTTACATATAATTTGTATAATTAATTCATTTATTATTATAATATTTATTTAAAATATGTCAATCGTATATATTATGTATATACATCCGTATATGCATTCACGCGATATACAATGATCAACTATCCGATTAGCATATATCATATTTTAGAACACTGGTTTTAAGTGATTTCATTTAAAAATAATTAAAAACATAATTTAATAAATTAAATATATTAAAATATGAGTACTTATTAGCTGAGAACTCTATTTGAGGCAACTTACTAATGAAGTTGCTCTAAGTTAGATATGTCAATTAGGACTGAAGCTTGTACTTCGAACTCGTCAAGCCCTAAAAATTAAAGGGAATTAAGCTTAGTTTTATAAGCTCAAAAATTAAACTTTTTAGACTAAGCTCATTTAGGTTTTGGATATTTCGGGCCTAAGATCTTTAGGCTAAGACCGATCTGAAAACCCCAAAATTTATATTTTAGTTTAATATTACTATTTTCACAATCAAAATCATTATTAATATTAATATATTATTTTAATATTTTGATTTAAACTTTAATAAAACATTAATCCACCTTATTATTTGATCATTTTTCATATTATTTATTTTGTAATTGTACATTCTTCTTTTGTGTACAATATGTTTTTCTTTCAAAATACAAAGTATAAAACGTTTGATCATGTTTATCATAAAATTTGTTTTTTATACATATAGTTTTAATTTATATTTTATTATTTAAACTGTATTAAATATTTTTTTATAATATGCTTTTAAAGCATACAAAAAAGTAAAATACTTTTGATAAAAAAAAAGTTTTAATTCACTTTATATTAAAAATAAAAGTTTGAAAATGTTTTTTTTTATGAAAATTCACATCTATAAAAATGATATAAGTAACAATGACAAAATAATTTTCAAAAAATCTTAAAAAACCAAAAAATTCCAAAAGGCCAAAAATCTCAAAAAAAAAAAACAATTCTATAGTCCTATAAAGACCAAATCGAACTTTGAAATCTAAGACTAAAATATTTTTGGATCGGATCAGACTCAAATATTTACGGAGTTAACAAATTTGGGCCAGATCACCCTGAATTGGCACTCCTACTCCAAGGATAAAATTGATAGGCAGTTGTAACATTGTCTATTTCAACGAGTAATTCAAAGCTCTATTTTCGACAATCTTCAAACAAACTTCGAAACTAGAAGTGGGGATCATTATGATATGGTTCAAGAAATCTTTATTTTGTTGAGACATATGGAATTTTCAAAAATAAACATTTTAAAAATCATCAACCTATAATAATATATTTTAAAAATGTCATAATTCTTTTTTTAATATGTCATAATTCTTTTAAAAGTATGTCATAATTTATAAACCATTAAACACAGAAAGTCCAACTGGTGACTATTTTGAAAACATGAAGAACGAATAAGAAATGAACGTAAATGAATAAAATAACAAGAATGAAAAAGAATGATTGTTTCTTCTCCAATTTAATAAGGAATAATTTTGTTCTTTATTTCTCTAAAAAATAAATAAAAAAAATAAAAGAAATGAGAAGGAAATGTTATTCCTTGTGAATGATAATTTTTTATAGAAACAAACGCTAAAAATTGAATTATTCCTTATTGTTTTTTGGTCATCATTCATATCCATAATATAAAATCAAAATCTGTACAAATTCAGTTACCAATAATTAACGTGACGCTGTTGGTAGGAGTATGTACGTACTTTAACAAATCAATCGTGACGTAAGTTTTTGCCGACTTACCACCAAGAGGGTGCTAGTATTCTAGAAATCGAATACTGTATGTCGCAAGTTTTGCCTACCTACCACACACTTACTTACCACCACATCCCCATTTGGGTATCTCCCTCACTATGACTTCGAGTTGGAATGTTTGGTCTACCAATAGATTAGTTAGTCTTTTGAGGCAATAATTCAAAATATCAAAACGCCTACGGTACTAAATACACAACGACACTAGCTAAACCATGTGGTTCGCTTGACGGGGACACGTTCTTTTCGTTGTAGCGGATGAACAGTGCAATTGGGGTTCTTAGGTTTTTTTTTTCTTTCTTTTTTTCTGTTTTTTCAAAAAAAAAGAAAAGAAAAAAAAGTTAACCAATCGTGGGTCGCCACGTGTCCATGGGACCCGTGAACAGTGCAAGAAACTCTTAAGAACCGGTTCTTATTTAAGAGTTTTAAGAACCGGTTCTTACACTATTCATGGGACCCATCCCTCTAAGAACCCCTCTAAGAACCCCCTTTAATCATGATCTTACAACCTTGCATATAACAGTGGTACACATGTCGATAGATATTGTCTCTTTAATACCAAAAATATACTGAGTATTATGTAAAACATATACTGAGTGAGTCAAAAAGCTGTGTGCACTTTATTTAATCAGTGTGCTACGGACATATTACGCACTTACACTTTATAATCTATTGATGATCAATATGATTCTTCACATCTTATAAAATCTTCACATCATCGTCTACCTTTAGTCTTGTTTTCGTGAACTTGATTAAACATATTTATGCTTCTAAGGACAACCCTAATGCAGGTATCTTAGAGCATTTTTATCCTTGAAACCCAAATTGGATTTAAAAAAAAAAAAAACTAGAAAATGAATCAATCATGGACTGCCTCGTGTCAGTGAGGCCTGCGAACAGTGCAAGAAACAGTTCTTATTTAAAAGTTTTTGAAACTATTTCTTGCATTGTTCACGGGCCTCACGTGTCAGTAGGGTCTGCGAACAATGCAAGAAACCCACTTAAGAACCTTGGATAATCATGCACTTAACTACATATCTAAAGTGTTTTGAAGATAAATTTTTTTGAAAAACTTGGAAAAAGATAGATAGAGGTGATGTAAAAGTTCCCTAGACCCAACCTCAACAAAAAAGTTAGATACTCTCTTTATAGGTGTTGATTTATGAATGGCTTAACCTTTTTCATGGTTTAAATTTTAAATATTAATTAAGTTATATTAAAATTAATAATTTTATATTTTATAGATATTTGTGGTAAGAAACTTACAATTGATAATGTTTTAAGCCATGATTATTGTAGAGTTCTTACGACGGGATTCTTAACGTGATATAAAACTTATCTCTTAATTTTAACTATAAAAAAATGAAAAAACAATTCTTAAATATCTTTATTTTTGGAGGAGGGAGAGAGAAAAAAGAAATTCTTAGATAGATATTTGCTATTAGCAGTTTGAGATTGAATTCACATTTTTGACAAAAAAAAATGTTAGAAAATGTTAGTAATCTTCATCGGTATATATTTTAAAAGAAAGCGGTTATCTTTTCTTTGATTTTTGGTCAATGATAAAGTGGTTAATTGGTTAACAATCTTACTTTTAACAATCTAACTAACTGATAAAATACGAAAACTTATACAGTTTAAAAACTAGCATAATCAGAACAAATATACTTTAATCCCATGCAGATACTATCAGTCTGTGTTGTTAACTTCCAGAGATTCGAGAAGTTGATGATACATACTGATAATTCTGATTATCTGAAATTCTGAGGTTCAAAATTGTGAATTGCGGAAGTAATAAATTAATAGAAATATACATGCAAACCCCATATTTGATTCTTTTTGTTTTTTCGTTTTATCAATGTATTGTAATCTCAAACCGGATTATTATTATCACAATAATATCATTATCACAATAAACTCTCTTTACTTACTTACAAGCTAGATCGATCTTTTATGTCGGCTAAACGGGAATTAGTGCCGAATATTACTAGGTTTTAGCTTTATTTGTTTTGCATGGTACAGATTACACCACGTTATATCAAAACAAGATAATTAATCATAATATAACATAATACGTGAACCAAACATTATTCCAGAAGGATAATAAGTCTCCCCAGACCCATGCAAGAAAACAAAAAAACAAAGAACGACGAGGAGCACACATACAAACACACTTGAGGATTGACAGAAACAAACAACAAATAGAAAACAAAACACATTTATGACTTTTCCAACAAAAGTTCTTGAAGGCTTCCGTTTTGTTTGGCCACAGGTTTCGCACCCAACTTTTCCACAAACTCTTCAAGATTCCGATCCGACGAACCACCACGAGCCACCGCCGCTTCCGCCTCCTCCTTCCATTTCAAAGCATTCTTCTTCAGCTCCGTCGCCTTCTCTCCTTTAGTAACTTCTCTCAGCCTCTCAGCCACTTCCTCCCTAGGCACCACCCTCTCCTCCGTCTCTCCACGGCCGAGTCTCACTCCCGTCTTTGTAACATCGATCATGTAAACCGCGTCGGTGACTTGATCTCCCCACTGAGGAAAACAAACCGTTGGGACTCCACTAGATAAAGCTTCCATCGTTGAGTTCCATCCACAATGAGTCACGAAACAAACCACGGAAGGATGAGCTAAGACCTTCTCTTGCTGACACCATTCCACGACCTTCCCTTGTTTCTTGACTTCTTCAGGCAAAACATGACGCGCTTTGTTTAGACCTAACTCTTGTTGTCTAATCACCCACAAGAACGAAACGCCAGCGTTTAACACACCGAACGCAATCTCGTTGATCTGTTCCTGTTTTAAGTAAGCGATGGTTCCGAATGAGATGTAAACAACGGAGGAGACAGGCTGTGAGTCTAACCACTCAATGCAATGGTCCGTTGTCTCGGACATATCTCCTTTGATGTCATCACAAATTAACGTTTTGGCCATTTTGTAAAGCGGTCCGAGCGGTTTGATAGCGCCGGAGAGGGAGAGGGTGGACATGTGGTCGATGATATCTTGCTCCAAGGAGTAGAAAGTGTCGACGAGAACAGCGAATGGCTTGTGAAGACGTTTGATTTGATCAATGATCACTTCTCTCAAAGCGGAATAAGGAGTTAAAGGGTGAATGAAAGAAGGTATCTCGTCGTGTTTCAAGAGAGGCATGCCAGGGATTTGGACATCGATCTCGGGATCAGTTTTGGTCGGGAAGTCAACAAGCTTGTGGTGGTAATAGTAATATGAGGCTAAGCAAGCACAAGACTGGACCCAGAGAACAGCACAAGGGATTTGAAGATCTTCCGCTACGTCACACACCCATGAGACGAAAGGGTTGCTGATGAGACACGTCACGGGCTGTTTCGTCACTTCCTCGTAACGTTTTACGAGGTTTTTTATCTCGCGTTGTCCGACCAGCTCGAGGTGTGGTCGGAAGATAGTGAAATCGTTTCTGCTCACGTTGTCGTCTTCGGGGAGACCGTCGTCGAAGAAATCGAACCGGAGGTAACCTTTACCAATCGGTTTGAGGATGCGGTCTTGGATTTTGTTGGCGGTTCGCATCTTTTTGCCCCATGATTCTGTGGTGACGAAAGTGACGAGTAAACCCTTTGAAGCTAAGAGCTTCCCGAGACGAAGAAGTGGATTAACGTGGCCTTGTCCCGGGAAAGATACAAGCATTACATGAGGATGTAAAGGAGAAGATTCTAGCTCCATCCTTAGAAAAATGGTATCTCTTTTCTTTTATGTGGGCTTTTTTTTTCTTTGTTAAGCTACTCTGTTACATGTTGGAAGACAAGAGTGAGATGCGCTTAAATACAAGACATAGACGGTGAATAAAATTCGAAAGAAAAAGATTAATAATTAGAGCAACATAAAAATCCCTTAAATTGACCAAAAAGGTATGAGGCTCATAAAAGGTGACTTGGTTCAGTGGGGTGACGTAGTTATATAACGTATCACTCGTTTGTTTCTGGAATTATTTACATTTTGAAAACTCAAAGAAGATATTTTTCTATATAAGCCAAAATCAAGGAGAGATAGTCGCAGGTACAAGTAAACATTACCTTGTTCCTTGTGGCCTTAACGAATATTCGAATGACTATATGCCCACATTCAGGTCCAAAACGTTCAAATTTCATGGTTAATCTTTCTCACGGCAAGAGCATCCCCATTGGTGGGGAGGCTGATTTGAAGATTTTAACAAAAAAAAAAGTTAATATTTTAATGTATTGTGTGTTTAATTTTAGGGCAATTTTCTTAAATAGCTCATTTTAAGTTTTTATCACAAAATAGTCATAGAAAAATAAAATGATCAAATAACATTTTTTTTTTGAAATTTTCAATTTTTTTTTTTTGAAATTTGAAACCCTATCCCCAAACCCACCCCTTAACTCTAAACCCTAAAATCTAAATTAATTAACCCTAAAGATATAAATGCATATAAATAAAAAAAATTAACTTCTAAAAAAATCTATTTTGGTCATTTAAAAAAAAAACTATTTTTGTGAAGAACAAACTAAAAAAGACTATCTAAGGGAATTTCTCTTAATTTAATTGTGTTTAGTTAAATATTGATTAATGGAAAAGAAAAGTATATCATTAAAGTTTCTTAACATGTTTTAAACTTTCTGTTCAACACTCCTAATGGGGGAATATCTAGCATTGAAGTTCTCAATAATCAATATATATATATATAGTAATATTTATGTGTGATTTAAAATTTTATAGAAAACTCAACTCAAAGTATTTGAAAATTAATATTTTGAATTAAGTTTTCTGTAAAATTTAAAACACCACAATTAAATATTAATAATAATTTATATATATATATTAAAAACTCCAATACTAAATACTTTTATTAGAGATTATCCAATAATCTCAGCCATATCTTTTTCCTACTTTTCTATACTTTTATTATTTTTGTATGGTTAGATATTCTTCTAGAATTTGTCGACGAGAAGCACGTACAATTGGAAATATAAAATTGTGGAAATAATGTATTTTACAGATTAAACTAGGAAACTGTAACTACCTCCATGCAATCATAATAATAAGATTAGCAGACGTAAATAAAATAAGCTGTACCAACTACCAACTGAATCGATAAAATTAATTCTAAAGGTGACGAATAATATACACTTATAAATTATATATTTGACCACCGTGAATAAATCTTTATCTTTTGGCATCATAAAACTTCTCTTAATATCTACAAAAAGTTATTATGCTTTCAGTTAATTCATATTGAAGAAACAATGGTTGTCAATAATGCATAGCAACCCCAGTAACTACCCACCATTCACCAAAATGCAGTATCGTAGCAACCCCAGTAACTACCCACCATTAAGTTGAAGTCTACCAAAAAACCTAAATAATATCTTCTTCTTCTAACCTGTGAAAGTGATACTGACCCTAGCTAGTTGACGAATGAGATATGTATATTTTGGACAGGAATATTCCGTTAATGGACATCATTATCAAACAAGAAAGTACAGAATAAAAAGATTAGAAACGGCGTGGCGAAATTAAATACCTCTAATTATAGTATTTTTCTGTCAGTAGAATCATCACAAGTCTAGGAGACTAAAACTCTCTACTACCTCTACGTGTTAGTATTCTGTTGATTAGCTAATCAAGTGGTCGAGTTTCATTTCCATCTAGTTTCGTTCAAGTAGTTACAAGTACCTCTGGACAATCGGATACCTGATCAGGTTTAAATCAGGTATTTCAAATTTTAGATATTCGGATGTAGAAAAATTGGTACTATTTGGCTAATTATTAATTTTGGGTCAGATCCAATTAAAATTTTTGGATCTGAATTATTTGCCGAGACCTAGTTACAAGTTACAACTCTACTGCCCTACAAACCGTAAAGATATAAATGAGTTTTGTCTTTTTTCACACTGCTTTACTATTGTCACATGCATGTAATTTGCTTTACAAGCTGTCATTTCGATACGTTTGTATAAATTTGAATAGAGCTAAAATTACATTTAATATAAAAAATTGTTTCCATTATATTGTATTTAACGATTATTTATTTAAATATATTTTGTATCACTTATTTTAAATATTCTATATTTAAACATATAAATTCTAATATTTTTTGTTTATTTTTTATGCACCAAATTTTTCATTAAATTTAAGTCCAAAACAAGTCCAGTCAGAAGTTCATTACAACATTAAAAAGAATGTGATAAGACCCGTTTAGTTAAATAACCAACCTCTCGATTTTTGCCGCGAGAGATATAAGAGAAAAAAATGTCGAAGAAAACAAAGGAGATTTGCCAAAAAAAAAAGAAAACAAAGGAGATGTGATTAATGTCTTTTAAAATTCCAAAGATCTCTTATCTGCATGTTCCTATTGATATAGCTCGGACGAATGTTAGATTGAGATCCAAGAAATCAAGAGTTGCTACCGTGATGAGGACAGATCTGATCGTAAGAGCTTTCACCACTAGAGGCATAATCACCCATATTTTCATTTAAAAATATATATGTGGCATCTGTTTTAGGCTATATATTCACATATAAGTTATGTTTTACAATGCAGATTTGTGAAAAAAATATATGGAAAACCCGTGCTCTCGGGTATATAAATTGAGAAAAGCCTTGAAGTCTATCGTTCTAGTGTTGGCAAAGCCGATTCACATCGGTGCTGGGATATCCCAATAGCCCTCGGTCTTCTCTTCATATCTACCTCTACTACTCTTTGTCCTCTCGTGTCCAAATCAGATTTGGTTTTGACGTCGGTTTAGTATGACCTCCACCGTCCCTGTCTGTGGCGTTGAACTCGCCAGAGTTGCTCCCTTAACCGAGAGCTCCCGGAAATCACGCTCAATCATCACTGCTTCACCCTTTATTGCTTCACCTGTCGACAATCGTCCGAATTCTTCTCCTCCTCCTCGCTACTGATCGGCAACCTCCACACGTGGCCACGACTCAGCCTTGCCGAATTGGAACACTAGTACATCGATCTAGCGACGACACGTCAACACCCTCTAAAAGTCTGCTCACCCCTCGAGGTTGAAGCCACACCATATCCCCTCTCCACCAGATTGGAATCTGCAATCGCCACTTCTCCCAACACATCTGATCTTCACGTGAGTTATATATGGATTGGACTTAACCCAAACTTAGTATCCAAAAAGCCTACCATCACCTAAAGTTCTAAACTATCTCAAACTATATGGTCCAAACATCGATTCACCTAGTCGACATTACGATTCACCTAGTTGATTTCTTTTTGGTGTACATCGGCACTTCAAGTCTACTGAGCCTAGAACATACATAATGAGTACCATTATTTGTCTGGAAATGACATTTATTGTCCCAACGACGATACTCTAGAACCTGAGGTCTCAATTACTCTATTCTTTTTCACCACAGAATTTCCGGGGAAGGCCAATCTGTAGAATCGAGATATAGCAAAAACACAAGGCACAAAGTAATTCCAAGAACAAGTATCTCTTTTATTAGAAATCTTTTACACAATCTCTTACATACTTGTTTGATCCGAATTACACAACTCGACACGGATCGATTCCTAACACACCCAACTTACTTGACTCAACACCTGTTGATCAAGTCTCCCGACCCTCAGCAATGAAATCCCAAAACCCCTTTTGTGTTTCTCTCTCAGAATTACAATCAAAAGCCCTAATTTTAAAACTAGGTAAAAACCAAAATATATATTAAATAATCTTTTCCTATTATCTAATATATTATTTCCTATATTTTAGCTCACAAAATCTTCCAATTTTGTCAACTAAACATATGGAAATATCTCACAATATCACATCTTGACGTTTCCTTTTTATTCTCCGAAGCATGTGTAACACATTTCTCTTCATGTGTAACACATGTTACGAACCATAACTTCACCACTGCAGCAGCCTACCAAGCTCCAATTTCTTGAGCTTACATTCTCCCCCTTTTTCACTGAGTTTTACAACTCAAGCTCACTAACCTCTAACTCTCATCAAAGTAAATTTCAAAACTCCCCCTGAATCAAGTATCATCTCTTCCTTCTTAAGTGAAAAACTCTGTGAAAACTTCATGGTACTTTTTGGACCACCAAAACTCTCAATTCCTCCTAGGCCATCGAACTGGTTCTTCAAGCTCAGTATATTGATCAC
>MU106389.1:0-115976 GCA_012274485.2 Sinapis alba | reverse complement strand
TCTACCATTAGAACTAATTAAACATCTTTTTGTTTTTTTTTTTGAACACAAAACTAGTTAAACATCTTATTTAAATATTTTTGAAACAAAAACATAGAACACTAGATAATGTTTAATATGATTTAAAATGTAATATTTTAAAATACTTGACAATTGAATAAAAATGATGAACGGAAATAAAGCTAATGCATCTATATTAATTCCATACATTTTGATTTGAATATTATTAAATTTCACATATGAATATCCTTTTCTCCATAAGAAATTAGAAACGCCAAAACCAAGAAATTCAAATTCACATATGAATGTATTATCTAGACTTACCTAATATATTATTGAATGCAAAAATTTATAAAATCCCAAAACCTAGAAATTTGAGTACATAAACGAACCCTAAGTTGCTCTTCTCTAAAACACTAGAAAGGGCTACGACATCTTCAATCTTCAACACAAGAGATAAACGGCAGAGGCTGAGCGAACAAAATCTCTTTGTTGTAATATCAAAACAGAGTAAGAAACTATAAAGGGGCCTCGATCTTATTTTCTGCACCTCCTCAACAAACTTCCATAGAACAGAGTCAAGATTGCAGACTTCAAACTCACAAGGTTGATCTCATGGACATGTTTACACCAGTAATTAGAATGTAAACATGTACATTTTCTTTGTTTGTTGAATAGAAGGAGGAACACATTAACGTCCAAACAATGATAGATAGAGAGGTCCTTGTAGAAAGTACATAGGCTTGCTTCTGCTTGCTTAGTAATTCAGGAAGCAGATTTTAGAAAATCTGTTTTTTTTTTTTGTAACACCACTTGATTTCATTCATTCAACCTTGTTTCGATACAATGGACGAGGGAATTTTACATCCTCTTTTGAAGAATACATAAAGTACAATAGTAGATAAACTTAAAACAGATAGATCTTCTTCCGAAGGTGACAACAAATACAAGACAAAGCTTGAATATGTCAAATGAACTTTCCAAACAAAGTCGGTCAGCTGGAGAATAGTCACATAGTGTGACGTTGAAAGCCAACCCTCACCAACAAGAACTACAAACGTAATCTTGATTGAATCTTCTGGCCCCGTACAGACCGCTACGCAAGATAACAAACCGGTGAGTAAGCTGAAGCTAAAACTCGGTAATATATCCGAGGAGACATCTCCTTTCATAGGAAGGAGGCATGGTTGCACCGTACTCTCTTCGACATAGGAAGAGGATGAAACCGAAAGTGAACATGGTGAATCCACCAATAAAATCTTCATAAAAGAAAGATATGACAATAATTGCAGAATATAGACTCCAATGAATCCATCGGGAATCTGTAAGCTAACCACGCAAATCCAATCAACAACAATCGTTTTCATGGATCTCATAACACGATAAGTAGTGGGACAAGCCCATGACTTTTTAAAACCTGATTTGTCCACGAGGTCTTGCTTGAACGGAGACGAACAAAGACCAGAGGAGTCACCGGAGGAGTCACCGGAGTTGGAGAGGGATGGTGAGCAGCACGGAACGTCGGAGGGTGGAGAGAGATACTCATCAGAGCAGGTCGGTGAAACCCCGCATATCTCGACGGAATCCCAGAAATGACTGTGAAAGAAGGCTATGGTCATGAAGGATATGGTGATAGCATACTGGAGAGAGCTCGATACCCTGGTCAAAGGTGGAATCCCACGCACACAGGACATCAAAGAGCCAAATACTAAGGATGAGGGAGGAGATTGCAAGAGGTGAGGAGGCAGATTTCGGTGAGAGTCTTCAGAGCAGAGGTAATGGGGAGAGGGGGTGTGGTCTGAGCGAGAGGAGGTGCGGTCTGAGGTAAAGCTCCGGGAATCCCCGGCAAAGAGAACTAAAACGACGGATCCCAGAAGCTGACTTTTTTCAAGTTCTTGATTCAACAGCTGTTTCATCTGATGAAGTTTTATTTCAGAATCTTGTTGAACTCGGTTCTGCTCTTTGATAACTCTCTTAAGAGACTGAAGCTCATCTTTATCATCATTCTTTGTCACTCTACACTTTGATTCACCCTTCGTGTCAGTCTGTTCCATCTCTAGGGCATTGACCTGAGCTTTTAATATAGCTTTATCCTTGATAAGCTGCATGTTTTCGTGACTGAGTTCTTCAAACTTACCAAATAGAACCTGATAATCAGCTAGAAAATCTGCATCTAGATCTCTTTCTGTATCACTGTGTGACGCATCAGAATTGGTGTGTGACACACACGATGCACGAGATTCACCTTTAGTTATGTCTTTTTCAGACTCCATAACTCCATGAAGAGCCACGAAATTGAGAGAATCTTCTTCTCTTTCTGACTTCTTATCACTGCAACTTCTCTTCATCTTCATCTTCATCTTCTTTGTGTTCACACAATCTGATTTTATATGTCCATAACCATTACATCCATTACACTTGATTTCTTTTCTCTTGAACGATGGACACTCTGTTTTGACATGTCCAATACCATGACAATTAAAACACACCACTTCATGCTTTTTCTGTCTTTCTTCTTTTCCAGGAAGTCTGTCGTTGGACATCTTAGATAAAAGATCTATGGTTTCTTCAAGTTTCTGAATCATAAGGTGAATAGATTCTTCAAGTTTTTGAGCTCTTTGGATATTTTCATCAACTGTAATTTTGATATCTTGAGCAGGCTTTAAATACTTAGATTCCAATTCCATCTCCTCAGCCTTTAATATCCCTACTACCTCAGCAAACTTGAGTTCATCAGTGTTCATCGTTAAGTTCATCGCAGCTTTATGGGCTGCAAACTTAGTAGGCAAACATCGCAAAAATTTCTTCACCAATTTTGCATCTTCATATTTTTTACCTAAAACTTGTGCTTCATTGGCTATGGAGCTAAGCTTTGCAGTGAAATCTCCTATCTTCTCATCATCACTCATCCTTATGTCTTCAAATTGTGATGCAAGTAAGTCCAATCTTATCCTCCTAACATTCGCAGTACCCTCAAAAGCATTTTGTAGTATATCCCAAGCCTCCTTAGCTGATTCACAGCCCTGTATAAGCTCAAATTGCTTTCCATCTACATAAGTAAAGATTGTAACTAGTGCTTTCGCATTGAATTTTGAAAGCTTTTTCTCTGTTGCAGTCCACTTTGTCTTTGGTTTAGGTGTCTTCAAGCCATCTTCTTGCATCACAAAAGGTTCTTCCCATCCAGATTGAACAACTGTCCAGATATCTTCATCAGTTCCACGTAAGTTTGCTCTCATTCTGACTTTCCAATACCCATAATTCACATCAGTTAGCAGCAACATATTGTGTGCCAAAATCGCCATATTCTCTTCTCAGGATCTCACCTTGGTTCGAAAAATCCTCTTTCGTTTAGGTGTCCCGCTCTGATACCAATTGTAGAATCGAGATATAGCAAAAACACAAGGCACAAAGTAATTCCAAGAACAAGTATCTCTTTTATTAGAAATCTTTTACACAATCTCTTACAGACTTGTTTGATCCGAATTACACAACTCGACACAGATCGATTCCTAACACACCCAACTTGTTTGACTCAACACATGTTGATCAAGTCTCCCGACCCTCAGCAATGAAATCCCAAAACCCCTTTTGTGTTTCTCTCTGAGAATTACAATCAAAAGCCCTAATTTTAAAACTAGGTAAAAACCAAAATATATATTAAATAATCTTTTCCTATTATCTAATATATTATTTCCTATATTTTAGCTCACAAAATCTTCCAATTTTGTCAACTAAACATATGGAAATATCTCTCAATATCACATCTTGACGTTTCCTTTTTATTCTCCGAAGCATGTGTAACACATTTCTCTTCATGTGTAATACATGTTACGAACCATAACTTCACCACTGCAGCAGCCTACCAAGCTCCAATTTCTTGAGCTTACACAATCAACTTCTCTCTTTCTAGCAATATATGTATTTTCAGAGACAGTTTACAACTGCTCTCAAAACCCATTGATTGGATATTTCAACGTTGATTTCGACTACATTACGTTCCTTCGAACGTGGGTTTTATGAATACAAATGAAGATTTTCTATGAATTTTTTTTCTCTTTTACCACTTTTATTTGTTATCATGTTTTAGTTGTTTTCACTTATAAGTACTGTCAAGTATTTCTTCGGTTGTAACCATTTTAGTCCATTGAACCTTTAATTTAATATAAGCTTTTAATGTTAAAAAGGAGTTATGTTTTACATAACTAAACAGATTAACTGCCACCAAAATAATCTACATCCCTATCATAACTTTCATATAGTATATAGTGTACTTTTACATAAAGTTAAACCTTAGTTCTATACATATATATTGTTTAAAAGTTAAATACTAGTTTCCCATAGTAATAAAGTTTGAAACTTGTTTTCCCCAATTTAATGGTTTGGAATCAATTTACACATAAACCCGAGTTAATTTGGTTTATCTTAAACCAAAACACAGTTGACCAAATAAATTATAAACCAATTTATATCTGAAAAAAAAAAACTGATCTTAAACCAAATTAATCTGAATTTAACCATTTCACCTCTAGACATCTTCTTCATCCCAAAAACACGTGGTAGCTTCTTGTTGGTCAATGGTTATATGAAGTTTGACATGAAGCATATAAAATGGAACCTTTGATTACCCGTCCTCATTATTGTCCTTCAACAATACCACGTTTTGCTACTACTTTTTTGCGCCGCGTTCCCTAAAATTAGACAAAAGAACTCGAATTCACAATCATTACAAGAAATCCTGACATAGATAGAGAGAGGAAAGGCTTGAAGAATCTGTTGTCGTTGTTGTTAAAGCATTGTTCTACTCTGAGAGAGAAATCTCAAAGTCGAGAAGATAAACAGAGGAGAAATAATGTAGAATAGCCATAAAAAAAAATTGTCACAAAAATAGTATACAAAGAAGAAAATTATCAAAATGTTTCACTAAAGAAATAAATACACATTTATATTCTTATGGTTAACTAATCTAGACTTAAAATTTAGAGCTAAAGGGTGAGTTTTTGAAGTTAAGGTTTCAAATTTAAAAAAATAAAAATAAAAAATGAAATAAAAAAAAAAAACTACTTTAGTTAACTAATCTAGACAAAGATAGATATCTACAACTTGGTGTTGAGATAGTGCTATATGAAAATTTTATAGGGAAATAGATCATTACACCTAGCTAAACAGGTATGCATCTTACAGTTCATGTACAGATGTTGTGAAATTGGCTCATTAGGAAGGGGGTCACATGACCCATATGATTTTTTGTACAAAAATAAAATTCGCTTATATTTTTTTTCTAAATCTGGTAAAATATCAAACTTATGGACCCCCATAAAATGCAGCCATTGGACGTAATCATAAAATCCAGCCATTAGCCAATTATGTTAATCTTTTGAGTCAAATAAAATAAATAGGAATATATTAATATAGTAAAAGAAAAACATACTGAAGAGTGAAGATAGTGAACATAAATAACAAATCTTAAAATATTTTTTTCATATCTAATCGATTTATTAAAAATAGTTATATATACTCTGAAATAAAATTTGCTCTGCTTCTTATATTAATAATAAAATGCATCTCTTAGAGTTTAAATGATACTTTAAAGAAATTTATTATCGACAGAGTTGGATTCATATAACTTAACACACTATATAAAATAAGGTAAGATAAAAGTAATTACATATGTGTTCCGTTCTAAAACAAAGATATTTTCGGTAATTTGTATACCTTGTGGCACTGCCACACATACTCATAACGTTTTGGACTAGACGATATGCGTGACATCAAATGGAATGGAGCAATAAAATTACTTCACGCTTTAAATATCTAAATGGGACACTCTAATCCTTAAAGCCACGTTTTCTAGTAATAGCCGAAAATACTAAAAAGGGAAACAAAAGTAAAAGTTAATTATAATCGAAGACCCCCACCATTTGAAAAGAAGAGTACAAGCAACACCAAACACATTTTTACGTAGAAGCAATCTCTCTCTCATCCTATAAACACTCGATAAAAAAAATACTTTCATCAAACCATATACTAGAACAACCAACAACTAAAAAGCTAGAACTTACCTGAAGAATATCAAAATGTCGACAACATTCAAATCGATAAGAGACCGGACATATTCAGGTGTAGGAGACCTCATCAGGCTCCTCCCGACAGGAACAGTCTTCTTGTTCCAGTTCTTGAACCCTGTCCTAACCAACAATGGACATTGTCTCCTAATCAACAAATACTTAACCGGAGCTCTTATCGTTATCTGCGCCTTCTCTTGCTGCTTCACTTGCTTCACCGATAGTTACCGAACAAGAGACGGCTACGTTCACTATGGAGTCGCCACCATGAAAGGTCTCTGGCCAGATTCATCTTCGAAAGACTTGTCTTCGTATCGGCTTAGAGTTGGAGATTTCGTTCATGCGTTCTTTACTCTTATTGTTTTCAGTGTTATTTCGTTGTTGGATTCTAATACTGTTAACTGTTTCTATCCTGGCTTTGGTTCCACCGGGAAGATTTTTCTTATGGTTTTGCCTCCTGTGATCGGAGTTATCTCCGGCATTGTCTTCACCGTGTTCCCTAGTAAACGTCACGGAATCGGGAATCCCTCGGAGAACAAGGATGACAATGCTTCCGAGATAGAGAAGTGATATGATTTCCACTATATATATATATGTGCATAATAAAATGAAATGACCAATATTAAAGCTGTGTAAGTTATACATGATGGTCATTGTAATGTTTTTTAAAATTTATTTTCTTGTGATTTGTTATTTATGTTTGTGAGTGCTGAATTACTGATCATATGTTCTGTGTTTTTTAAGGATTTGTTTTCCAAATGTTTGTTGATGAAACTCAAAGTAATAAGATATCTTAACAGTGTTAATCTTTTTATTCTATTAGTGAACAAGCATCATTTAATTAACAGATGTTTAGGAATTAGAAGACATGCATATGCATGCACGCAATTCTAAACATCCTTATATTCTAAAAGAAGGTAGTACAGGAAAAAAAAATGTGGATGTCTATAGGAATGGTAATGGAGTAGAAACACGAAAAAGAGTGAATTTTAATATTTTAAGTTTTAATTTCCTCTAAGTCATTCATTCTAATTTTCTTTTATCTATTTTAAAGATACGATTATTAAAATTAACCAGTACATATATATGAAACATGGATGGTGGATGTCGTGAACAAAATTAAAAAGCTAGTCTAACAGATTAATTAAAAATAAGACTAGTACAACAGAAAGACTTTCTAACCGTTTCGTTTTTAGCATCAGTAATTAAATAATACGACCGAGAAGACATTGCTTTTGTGTTCTAAAAACAAGCTGATCCTACTGTTCCTAATGTTTCTAAGCTTCCACAAAGACATTAAAGCTGCCAGAAAAAAACAAAGCTCTTTCTCTAATGGTGGCAGTAGGGAGCCATTCGTTAATTCAGGTAATCTATGTGGTAAAATTGATGAAATCAGTAGGGTTTTATTTAGCTCCAGTATTGCCGACTGCTGAGGAAAAAAAAAGAGTAAATTTTCCAAAATTTGATGTCAAATCTATAGGAAAAAATCTTCATGAGTAACTCAAACTTCAAGAATTAGGTGCTTCAGAAAGTATCCAAAACTCGCAAGGTTATATACTGAGAGAAGTCACCAAATCATTACACCTATGACAAAATTGCTTTCCAGGATGTAAAAGCAGAGGAGGAGAAACATAATCGGATTTGGCTTCCACTTAGGTATGACGTACTTGTTTGCAGACGGTTTGGTGCCTGAGTATGGGTATATGACAATCCGTCATGCGGACCCTGACTCACAGCCCTGCAAGACATTGACCTAACTTTTCATCGTATTCGTATTCAGTTGTTTCTTCCAAGAGTACACTTCTGATCACCATACAGTCAAAGCCCGTTTAGTTATAAGTTATAACCATGGATCGATTCGTGGTAGCTTCAAACATTCACCCCCCCCCAAAAAAGTAAAGAAGAATAGATACATGGAAATTAGGAAATCATATGTCTTCATAAAGTTTGGCTAATGAACTTAAAGACAGACATACAACAACTAAGTAACATTTTATTCATACTAGAAGATGCCATGCATACACTATTCAGTGGTTACAAAGAACTAAGTAAAAGTTTTAAGCATACAATCATTTTCTTTAGTTATATTCTACAACAAATCTTGACCAAGATCACAGCAATTTAGAAACAACAGAAGCAACACGTCTCATGCAGAGTCAGAACCCTTCTTGGTCGTCTCCTCCTCACCAACTAGAGCATACCCGATTCCACTCCGTTTACTCGGAAATATAGCGAAGATAGCAGCCGAGGCAACCCCCACAGCCGGAGGCAAAGCCATGACCAAAGTCTTCTGCGTTTCCCTAAACCGTGGATAAAAGCAGCTTGCGGTATTAGAATCAAGCAACACCAACGTACCAAACACAGCCACCACGAAAACCGCGTGAACAAAATCCGCAATCCTAAGCTTGTACTTAGACAAATCCACGGATCCTGGATCCGCGTAAGTCCAAAGACCCTTCTTGGTCACTATACCATACTTTCTTGATCCATCGGTGCCTTTGAAACTATCGGTGAAACATGAAAACACGCATGAGAAGCTGCAAAGAGCGACGAGAATGCTTGACATGACCTTATTAGCTGTGGAACATTCACCGTCGTTTGTGAGGACAGGGTTGAGTAATAGGTAGATGAAGAGGGTTCCTGTTGGGAGAAGTTTTATGAGACTCTCGAGGCCTGTGAGGGATTTGTTTGCCATTGATTCAGATGAAACTGGAGAGTTTGTTTTGGGAATTAGCAAAGAAGAAGCTTCGGACATGAGCTTGGACTTTGAGTTAGTATATGTTTGAAAATATTATGAAGTGTGCTCTTGGTTTAATGCGTATTTATAGAAGAACTAGCGATGGTATAACCCATTGATCCGGTCCGAGATGTTGGGTTTAGGACCGTAGAAAAAACTAGTAACGAACTTGACCAAGTCAAATTACTGTATTAGGTTTGTATATAAGTCTAGGCACGAAGACGCAATAATGCTGATATAGTTGATTGTTATTTCTCTAAAAAGTAAAGTAGAGACGAAAGTAATTAAATTTTGGACCTAAAGGAGAAGAAATTTTCAAGGTTGAAGCACGTATGGTATTGACTGAATCTAAATAGAAGTTTCTTTTGTGTTCGAAAAGTTTGTAAGATTATCGGGTTATAGCTTGAACTCGACTTAACACGGTTAGCAAAAGTCATCATGTGATTTACAACGAAATTGTTTTTTTTTTTTGGTGGTTGAATTTTCTGTTAATCTATTTTCAATTAAGATGCATCACTTTATATTTCTGCTATCAAACATGTACATAAACGTGAAACGCAAATGTACATGAGCTAGATTAGGTTTTTCGTTTGCATCAACATTTTGTATGCATGTTAAATTATGTGTATTTTTATATGGAACTACCTCACTTGAGAGGTATTTTTCAAAAGTATATATTTACAAAATTGTAAATGCATCCGTAAGAAATATAGTATTTAATGCGTTCAATTTTTCGTTAACAATTTGCAAATTGATTTTTGTCTTACCATAATTATATTGAAAATTTTGTACTATATCTATACCTTTTTTTGCTTAAACTATATACGTAATCACAAAACTTCAAAATGCCAAAAAAAAAATTCAATGCGTTCTGCGTTTATATTTCTTTGACAAATAAAATTATCATAATGTATAAACATACTATTTTACGTGTTAAAAGCATACAAATATGCATTAAAGATTCTATATATTGACCTTGTAATTTTGAGCTGTAATCAACGAATTAATAATTACCGTAAAAGAATATTTATTCATTACATTCACATTTAAAATTTATTTCGTTTGCCCACCTTTAGATGTCAAATTATTTTACTTTACCGTAATAACAGAAATAACAATAACATGGTAAATGTCAAGTTCTTCCTTTTAATAATAACAACATATAACGTTTTGATTATGTGTTTGCGTTTTATATGTCAAAATGGATTGAATTCATAGTACTTTGTTTGCTTTAATATAATTAAATATAACATTTTAACATCTAAAACGCATTTCCCCTTTCTATTTTTTTTGTTTAAATCTAGGTGTACCATGGCGAGATCTAGACTAATTTTCAAAGAAATGATATATCAGTGATAAATTAAATAAGTTTGGTTATTTACGTGAAATTAGAGACTTATGCTGCATGATTACATGTACATGTAGTAATTTTGCACTAGAAAAAAACTGGTCTCTGGATTGGACCAATAAAGCGATTTTTCATCCAATGTAAACCAATGTGGTAATTTTACTCCTAAAGGACATATGTACACAAGACAGAATCAACAGCTCATTTATTTTACTTGTGTAAATTGAACATAACCTGAAATTGGCCTTGAATCAAACAGATGGACTATCTCGCTATGCTTGCTAACCTTGTATTTATTTCGGGTAAAAAGAAATCATAATTGGCTGCTTCTACAGCGACTTATATTTAGAATTCTACATTTTAAAATCGATTTTGGCTATTGACAATGCTTTTTATAATATTAAATTGCTTGGAGATATGGGTGAGTCCATACTCCTTCTTGACTTTTTGCGTATAATTAATAACTAAAAGTAATTAGGAAACACAGTTTAACTTTTATACGGAAATAATGTAAGACAGCAAAGTAAGATTTGAATGGTCCATTAGTGATGGAGCAGCAGCCCTCGTAAAAATTGGACTCATGCATGCATTATCAAGAAAGATCCGTTAATAATCTTGATTAGTTGGTATAATAAATTATGTGCCATTGGTTTAAACGCATCGTATGTTCTTGCATGTCCCATTCACCATGTGCGAGGCGTGTTGAAATGAACATCTTTACACAAATGTTCAGAAATACAGTGATACTAATATACTATTGTTTAATTTGGCTTGACGTGTTGGAAGTGTCATTGAAAATATATACTTCCTCCGTTTCATAAAGAGTGTCAATTAGATACATTTCACACATATTAAGAAAATGATTGAAATGCATTTATGATTGTATTAATTACACCTATTTGACCAATAGTATTTGAGATAAATAGATTTATTTATAAAATCAATGCATTTTGCAATTAATATTAAGCTATAAGTTACATTGAAATTCTAAAATGACATTCTTTGTGTAACAAGAAAAAAATGGTAAAATAACACTTTTTGTGAAACAGAGGGAGTATTATTTAAGGAAGAATGCGACATTTACTATGCATGGGAAAATATATAAGAATGGTGTGCGAGTATGGTTGTGAAAGTATTTGGAGTGACGGAAAAACACAGAAACGTGACAAATGGATATGTAGTGGTTTAGAAGATGAGAATGGTGTGCTTAAGAGTTAAGGTAGAGAAAAATATATTAAAAGGCTCACATAAAAGGTATATACATTATACAGATTATGAGCCATTGCACTTACCCTAAGTTGGTTCAGAAACATAAATACTTGAATCTTGAAAACAAAAAGAGCCTGTGTTTGTTTCCGGGTCTGTGCCTATGTGGCCATATGATTAAGCTGTATAACCGGTTTGGTTATCGGACTAAAAATCGTATCTGAAATCTGGATAGAAGTAACCCACCCACGATTTCATCACTTTATTGCCTTCTTCATCGCCTTCATCTTAAAAAATATAACCAATGAGTTTTTTTTCTTATTAATATATGTTTTAGTAATTATTTTTATGGTTCATAACTAAAAAATAACAACTGAATATTTATGTGTTTTTTGTAAAATTGAAGAGGATAAAAGAAAATAAATTAACATTTTAATTAGTTCTCCACCACATGATTGGATTTGATAGATAGGCTATAGAAATTAGATATTGTATTTGGTTGGGCTCTGGACAACATTACAAAATGTTAGGCCTATCTATATATGGAGTTCAAAGTCACAATGCACTTGATAAACTCATTACGTTAAGATTTTGCAAGACATCACTGTAACTAAAGTAAACTAACCAATCAATGTTTTATTTAATAAACAAATACTGGCCGGACAAGATCAACCAAGATCAATCAAATAAATATATAAAAAATCACCCAAAGAGATGCTATTTCAAAGATACACTGAATGCAGGCAGTGCATATAATATATATTCTTTCATCAGGTGTACAGTAAGTATAAATTCGACAAAACTTTTTAAAAAATAATAATAGGAAAAAGACAAAGAGAGAAGTATCAATGCATCTTGTCTTTATCACATTTGCGAAAAGAGAACGAGGAGAAGCGGAAAAAAAAAGAGAGGCTCGGGATGGTTAGATAGTTGACAGCTCGACCAAATTCCATTTTTAAAGTTGATTTGTTCAGTGGATTCTTCTCCCACATCAAAACTAAAACTGAACAGTAAAATATAATTTTAAAAAAATATTATAGTAAATGTTTTTTTTCTGATACGCAGGATTTCGTTCTCATCTTTTAAGTACTGAGGATTTGGTAGACAATTTCATCCTCCATTATTGGCATAGAGAAACAGAGAACAAAAATATAAACACAAAGAAGATATATGGAGTTGGTTCAGATGCAGAAGAGTTTGCAAGATTACACTAAATCACTCTTCTTGGAAGTAAGTTTCTGTTGTAGCCATTTCTTGTTGGAAATATCATTTGAAAGTTGAAGAAAGTGTTTTAGGAGTTCTAACCAAAATGAGACTTAAGGGTTTAGAATTTAGAATTTATCAATATCTTGAAACTAAAGAAAGCTAATCATGAGTGTAGCTTTCATTAAGTAAATTTAGTTTCTGATTATGGCAAGTCTATTGGTTTTTGTATAAAAGGGGGTTTTGGACAGCCAGTTCTTGCAGCTGCAACAACTACAAGATGAAACCAATCCAGATTTTGTTTCACAAGTTGTCACTCTCTTTTTTCAAGATTCTGACAGGATCCTCAATGATCTCTCACTCTCCCTGTAATTAAAATTGATTACACACACTCTCTCTCTTTAATCTTCTTCTTATCTTCCTTTCTAGCTAGCATTTGTGTGCTCACTCCTCTTTATTGCTTTTGCAGAGATCAACAAGTTGTAGACTTCAAAAAAGTTGATCCTCATGTTCATCAACTCAAAGGTAGCAGCTCCAGGTAACAACAATCAGAAAATATCAACAAATATTTTGGCTAATCTATGCACATGTATATATGGCATTTTGAGATCTTGAAATATGTATGTGATTTGACAAAAAACAGTATAGGAGCACAGAGAGTTAAGAATGCTTGTGTTGTCTTCCGCAGCTTCTGCGAACAACAAAACGTTGAAGCGTGAGTTTGATCGAATATGTTTGTTGGTCCATTCTTTTTTTTTATAATATCTGATTAGGAAAACAAAATTGATGAAAATTTCAGATGTCATAGATGTTTGCAACAAGTAAAGCAAGAGTACTATCTTGTGAAGAACAGGCTAGAGACTCTGTTCAAGGTGAGGACTATATAACACACACCCATGTAACTCTTGACATATTTGATCAACATTTGAAACTTATCTTGATTTAGTTTTTCGTTTTTCTGATTGAATATACGCAGCTTGAGCAACAGATTGTAGCCTCCGGTGGAATGATCCCAGCCATGGAACTCGGATTTTGAGTGGACTCATCAATCATCACATCATCTTTTATGGTTATTACAGTTTGGAGTTCTCTTCTTCTTCTTTTGTGTTACTATTCAAAAAGATTGTTCTTGTGTGAACTTCTTCCTTGTGTTGTTGGATAAATGAAACTCCAAACAGTTTCTTAATCCACACCTAAAACCTACCTTTTTGTATCATAAAATGCTAATTATAAATAATGTTTTATATACTCATAATTAGGCTTTGTTCATTCCGGGTATAAGGCTGAATCAAATATACACCTATATATTTAGTTTGTTTGAGTGTAATAACTCAGTTTCCTTTATTTTTTGCTTTTCCAATGATTCTAGTCCATCTTTCTTTATAGATTTTCAACCTTGTCTCATGAGTTTGTTTGAGTATCCACTACATAAAGGAAGGTCCATGACCAGATCTTGGATTTAAGGAGCCATAAACATTTTTTAGGTTAAAAAAAAAATTGATGTGGGAACCATGCGATCAATGTATAATAGCTTAGATACGGCCCTACTGATTAATCTCTAGTCATGTGATGAAATGAAACTGCCAACTTGGAAAACCTTTTACTATCTGTGATGTTCAACAAGAACTAAACCCTTTGATCACCAATTTTTGTTTCGCTAGTGGAAGTAGATGGTAATGAAAACTGTAGGTGAAAAGTCCATTATAACAATAAACTTGCTTGGAACATGTCTCGTTAGTGCTCTGCTTTAGCAGATAGGTGAGGGAATCACTTGCAAAGGTTTCTTGTATAACATGCTACAAAGACCATTTTGGCTTTCATCCAAATGAAAGTGTAAACAAAAGGGTAAGAAAAGGAGGTACCACCTGTCCATGAACTGCCTTAACCAAAGTCGTGATTGTGTTTAAACCAGGCTTTGTATTTGGGGGTGATAAAGGCTCTTCTCCCCTGAAGTAGTGCGTCAAGATAACGAGTCAAAAAGGGAAAACAAACCAGCTAATTGTAATGTCAAGCTACGAATTTCCCTTGTAGTGTTTGATGTACTAACTAGGAGAATCTTGTCTATGATACTCATCTCCCATGTATATAGACGAAACATTCTTTGAAGGTGCCTTAGACTTGACTGGAGTATCAAAAGCAGGATCTGAACTCCTCCCTGCCTCCTCATTATCCTCTGCTTTGGGGTAACTCAACACCTCTGCTTCACCTCCACTAGATTGCTTAAGCAGCTTAGACTTGCAACGTTTGTTTGAAAATTCTCCTCCTCTCTTCTCTGTACTTGACACAACAACTTCCTCTGGCATATCAAGTTTCTCATTCTTCTCACAAGCCTTGGCAGGAACTGATTTAGCCTTCTTGGTTTTTGGTTTCAACGATTCAACATCATCATTATATCCAAAGCCTGAATCCTTCCCTTAAGTCTCTTGGATTTCCTGTTAACAACTCCACAACTAGAAACAACATCATTATCAATTTATCGCTTGATCATTGATCGCTTCAGCATCCATTTGCGTATCAAAGCCTGCTTCTACCTCTTCACGCCTATCAAAACATTCTTGTGTTACTGTCCTTGGAAACTTTTATCCAACTCATTGACAAGATTCTTTTTGGTCTCTCGTGAAGCAGCATGGACCTTCCTTCCTTATCAGATATTTTCTTATTATGTTCATCCGAAACCGCAATCTAACTCTTTGCCAAGATTCTTTGTAGCGGCTTGGATCATCTAGTCACACTATGATGCAACAGTCTTGAATCAGAGTGAGCCTTTCTTTTAACCTCTGTAACTCCAAGTCAAGGTTGAAGATCTTTTTGCTTTATAAATGTCACCACCTCCTTCCTCCTCACGATCCCAGTCAAAAACACTGTTTCCAACAGCTCTAGCTTTGTAACTTACCTTCTTTGCTAATTCTTGTGGACCTTTAACGCTCGGAATGCTTTTTGATTTTTCTTCTGTCCTCCTTCCACAGTCAGCTTCAACTTCAACATCAAAACTTTAGGCCTGACTCACTGATGAGTTTATCAACAAATTCATGAGCATTGGCTTGTGATAGAAATATAGATAAAATTCTAATCAAATAATATGTATCGAACAATCTATATATATTTTTTTTAAAATATATAATTAAATAAACAATATAAATATTTTTATAAATCCAGTGATATATGTACATATACAAACAAAGAGATCTGAATATTAGTTATTTAAAGAGTTTAATTGTATAAAACATAATAGGAAAAACAATAAATCAGACTTTGAACACAATTTCATAGAAAATGAATATAATTCATTTATATTTTATTATTTTTAAATTAAACTAGCTATTAATATAAACTCACTTGAAGTGCGAGTCAAAAAAGCTCTAGTTTTATAGAAAGATTAGGGGCGTTGTTTCCGCGCAAGCGCGGAATCGTGGACAAAGTTCTTGTTTTATTTCAATATTTGTTAGGGTTATTGTAGTTGTGAAGTTTGCGTTTTAGATTAATTATTGTTTTTCAAGTTTATTATTGTTATAGGATTAGAGTTGTTATAATGAACTGTGTACGCATTGTTCTCAATTTATGAAAGACTAAACTATTTTAGTCTTGTGATTGTTATAATTCATTGTGTTGTTTGTTATGTTACTGAGATTTATTGTTTGTTTATCTTTTTAATTTGCTTCATGTACTATTGAGAGTACATAAATTATATTAAGGTTGTTGAGAGTACTTTTGTTTCTGAATATTTTTTTCTTCAATTTAGTTATGTAAGTTGTGTGTATTAAGTAATAATTTTTATTATTCTTATTATGTTTGTTATATGTTTTTATTTTATTTTCAAACTTGTCGCTTTTGTCGGATCTTAAAAAAATACATGAAAGATCCGACTGGTGACCATTCTAGAAACAAGAGGAACGAATAGGAAATGAACGTAGATGAATAAAATAGCAAGAATGAAAATGAATAATTATTTCTTCTTTGTGAATGGTGATTTTTTAAGGAATGTTAGAAAATTCATTATTCATTGTCGTTTCTTGGTCACCATTCATACCCGAAGACTTATTTGAAAAAACTCTGTTTTTGAATGAGATCGCATGTGTTCTCCATGATGTTAAAAACTCTTCAATCATTTATCTTTTTAGTTTCATTCCTTGTATTGATAATGTTCAGGCTGATTCGTTGAGAAAAACTGGTCTTGAATGTATGAATGTTGAAAGTTATGTATTTTAAGTTTTTTAGTGAAAGAAATGGTTGATAAAAAAAATACATCCCTAAGAAGAATATTGCATGTGATTAGAAATTTTCTACAGAATTGTCAATTGTGAACTCACTAAAAGTATAATCTACAAAACTCTATAGAGAAGAAACATAAACTAAATTATACTTTCTAATTTGTCTCTGCTACAAATTAAGAATGAAAATATAAAACTATATTATTAATTAAAAAAGACAGAGAGACATGGGACTTAGTTAAGTTAGAAACCGTCGCAAACACAAAGGTGTCTCTCGCATTGCACAAAGAGCTCACTCGAAGAATAAATAAGATGATTAGGAACAGAGTCTCCTCCTTGCGTCACAAAAATGTAGCCTTCTATAGCACCATGATGATCGAGTGGATGGAAAGAACCACATAAGTCTTTCTTTGCTCCTCAGCATACTGCATTTAAATCTGCCAAAGTTTCCAATTTTTTACGTATTGTAAATATTTTTTCTTTTGTTGATAAATAAATTTAATATTTCAACAAAAAAAAATTAAGTCAGAAACAAAAAAAAAAACTGAATTGGGCTAGTTTGGGGACGGCAAAACGGTGATGAAATTGTGACAAGTGGTGATCTATGTTTATCTTTTGGAGAATCGATCGCTTTATCAAAAATGGTCCATTCATGAATGGTCACGCTACTCTCAAAATATGTCATCATATTCCTTCATCTTATTCCAACATATAGAATCCAGGAATATATGTGTGTATATGTCATCGTTTATTGTAATTCTTATATATATGAAATAATTTGCTGGATATGCAAATCAATGCATCATTGTTCAATTACTTAGAACATTTTGAAGGTATTCAAGACAATGATATGGATTTGTGTAAGAATGTAAAAGACTTCAAAAATCCTTAACAACATATTGTTTCCAACGTTACAAAAAAAAAGCTCAGAAAAATAAATATCTTCCATAACCGACAACTGTTCACCTAGAGACTTGGAGATGATGACCATAAATTTTTGGAAAAGGGATCAAATTCAAGTGTTTTAACCATGGTCCCAATACAGTGAGTGAATTTCAAATAGCAAAATGTCAACTCTAAAATTATATTCTCTCCGTATTACTTTAAGTGGAGTTTTAAGAGAAAAAAAAATCATTTAAAATGATATTTTTAAGTTTTTATGTAAAAATTAAATATAAATTGATGTTTTTGACTATTTGTATTCTACAGTCTAATTTTTTTGGTTGAATTAATTGTAATTATTGTTATTTTTAAGTAATCGATAATGATTGTATAAAAGTTTGTAATTCTTTAATCGATATGTAAAAACTTTAAAATCATTTATTTTGATACAGAGGAAGTATATAGTTTTCATTTAGAAAAAAACAATGAGAAGAAAATTATATAATTTTTGAGTACGTGATCAGTGAAGTAAGGTCCTTTCTTTATTTGAAGGAATATATGTAAAATCACACAAGAAGACGGAAAGGGAATGGGCGTGTCAAGAGAAACTTAAGAGGTATATTATAGAGATGCGTCATGCATGTTGCGACAACGATATATGCTTGAAGAGGTCCCAAAGCTCGTCCACCAGGTTTATGATGATATTATTTCGACTGATCCTATTAGAATATAACTAATCATCAACGGTTTCGGTTACATCCGTTTTAGTGAGATCATCACCATTAGTTTCGATTCAAAGCAATGATGAGTAAACGAATTATTTAGTCCTTTAAGCCTATTAATCATCAATAGAGCGTTACATCCAAATAAGTATCTGATTCATATAACTAGTTATGCTCGAATCAAAGTGAGAATGTATAGTACATCAAATTCTAAGAAATAATATATATAGTAGTAGAAAAAGTAAAAGAGAAATTACTTTAGATATTCTCTTTTAGTTTGTTCTTTACAAAAATAGTTCTTAAAGAAGAAAATGACCAAATAATTTTTTTTAGAAGCTAAATTTTTTATTTATATGCATTTATACCCCTAGGATTAACTAATTTAGACTTTAGGGTTTAGAGTTAAAGGGTGAGTTTGGGGATAATGTTTCAAAAAATTTTAAAAAATGAAAATTTCAAAAAAAAAAAAAGCTATTTTGGTTATTTTATTTTTCTATGACTATTTTGTGATAAAAACTTAAAAAGAGTTATTTAAGAGAGTTGCCCAAAGTAAAAAGTAATATTTTGATCTCTATATCATCAAAACATATTAAGATTTGTTAGTTGTAAAAATTTGTATTAACTGTTAAGGTGTGTTTGTACACATTAAGATAATCATTAAGCTAATAAAACTACTCATAATTAAATTAGAGGACTAAGATAACGAGAAATTATTCTCATTAGCGTCTGAAATATATATATAGCTAAATATATTCGCAACCCACTGATAAGCATAACTATCCTAGATACTTGCAACGTTATTTTTCCATTGCTTAATGAACTATTCTTAGGATAACTCACTTATTTATCTTACTAAATATTGAGATAAATATTTTGATTGATACTAAGTTACTAACAGATTGCAAAGTTAATCATCAATGGTAGCGGTCAAAATTGAAAGGAGATTTAAATCAACGATGAAGAATTTGAATGTTACTATGTACCGAAAGTGATTGCGTCACACTAAACCAATAGTTCCTTCTCGAGGAGTTTTGCAGATGATGCAATTAATTATGCCTTAAAAAGTATCTATGATTCAATCTATTTTATCTAAATAATTAACTTTTTGATCCAGTTTGCTCCATAGCTATTTGGATGTTGGTATTTATAATTTATTTTTATGAAATTATATATGAATATTTATTTGTTTTATAAAATTATGAATATCAAAAAAAAATTATTCGATTTAAGACAAATAATAAATTGAATTAAATCTTACAGACATTTTGCCAATCCTATAAAAACAACGGTCATGTCGCCATTTGCACCGCCGTACGGTTCCTGATTATTCTATTTGGCTCCATTGATATCTCAAGAGCCACAACGAATTTTTGTGCCCCATTAGATTATTGTTTAGTCATGCTCCTTTTTTGGGGTTGATCTCTATGTAAAACGAACTTTAACTAGAAAAAAAGAGCAGAAACATTACGAACAGAAAACTGCAATTGCAAAAACCAGATGGATTGACATTACTGAAAGCGTCATGGAGTGTAAACGCAAGCTCAATTTGAGCTTACTCCATAAAATAAGCAATTTGATTTTTCTTTAGTGATGTATTTATTACATGTAGATTTGCCGAAAGTTATTTCTCAAAAAAAAATTATATACACTATCATTAAAATAAAAACTGTATATACATATATTAATATAAATAAACATATATACATGTAACTGCAAACTGATCATTTTTTTCAGAAAAAAAGAGAGTGAAAAGTGATCAACTTTCCGGTGGTTATTTAGTTGGACTTTAGCCAGCCCTTGTAATTGGATCTTTGGTACGATCTTAGTTTGATTTTTTTTTCTAGAGATTTAAGATCCGTTCGAATATTTAAAAGGTTGGGTGTGATTTCGGTTCAGTTTGGTTAATTCAGTTTTGGTTAAGATAACGAAACTAGAAACCGACTAATATCCAAATAACATAGAATCTCATTCAGTTTTGGCTCTATTTTGGTTAATTTAGGTTAAAAATTAAAATAAATTTTTTAGATTAAATATATGCTTTAGCGGGATTTCAAATAAAAAAATTGGAAAATTTTAAATATTTCAAATAAAAATTATTTTGGTTATTTTGTTTATTAGTTATTTTAATTTAAAAATATTTTTTGAATATTTTTAAATTAAATATAATTACTATTTATAAGTATATAAACTATATTATTGAAATTCAGGTACCTATTCGATTCTCGGTTCAGTTCTGATTCAATTTTAATTTCCCAATTCTACAAATATAGAATCAGCTAAGATAATTAATATGATTCAACCCGAATCGAACCTCATTTTTTAGTTCGTTTTTGTTCTTCGATTTTGGATACATGTACCCAGACCTACCAGTAGCTATAGATCATGGTGTGTTCATCGTTTATCATGAATCATGGATGCCGGCGTATATTCTGCATAGGGAAGAAAGTGATGATCGATGATAAAAAATGCAAAGTTGACATTCCCATATCAATCTCTACAACTCGAGCATCATATCATTTGCATCTCCTATCCACAATCTAACTTCCCAAAATAAGGTTCTTCCTTTTAGTTTTAACGTTTCCCCCATCATTAATCCAAGAAACTTATATATGCTCATCAAGATCATTACGTAAGTGTACAAACTAATTAAATACCTAAAATCATAAATCTTAACAGTAATTATTAAATTCTTGATCCTCTAAAATATAAATAACACAATGTTTCATAATTATAGTTCACAATTATCTATGATCTACTTATTAAAGTCCGTGCGAATTTTCTGAACTAGATAAAAGAAAACTGGGAAAAAGGGATGAATGACATATTTAAAAAGAATATTTAAGTGCAGAAGTTTTGTCAAAAAAATAAAATAAATTTAAGTGGAGAAGTGACAAT
This sequence comes from Sinapis alba, assembly GCA_012274485.2. Classification (NCBI taxonomy): domain Eukaryota; kingdom Viridiplantae; phylum Streptophyta; class Magnoliopsida; order Brassicales; family Brassicaceae; genus Sinapis; species Sinapis alba. The sequence continues at coordinate 94,713 of MU106389.1, read as the reverse complement.
GATAATTATCGTTCATTTTCTATTTACATTTTTTTTGTTTTCAGTCTATTTACCATTTCTAATACTATACTTTAATTGTCATTTTAATGTTTGCACATATATAATAGCTATCCGAACATGCATCTCTTCACCAAAATTAATCAAGTATATTAGTTTTTTTTTTCTCAACCGGCCAATGCATGCATTGATACTTGCAAAATTTCACCGAATTTTAGCTAGATAATTAAACTAAGGGTTAAACTTGTTATAGTTTACAAAACGTAAGAAAAAATATACAAAATCATGTAGAACATATTTTTGGAAGAAAACCGGATGTATGTATTCTCTTTCACTATAATTATATTTCATAAAGATGAACACGTGAAAGCTTGAAACTACAAAATAATGTTTTCAGTGATTGAGTGAGACAAAGAGGGATATTGTAAAAGCAATCCAATGGTGAGAAATCTACATATGAATGATTTATAAAATATAATATTTATATTTTACATATGTTATTATGTTTGATGGGGTTTTAATGGGAGTTTACATGCGTCAAAGGGATTCTTCAGGTATATTTTTTTTAGCTCAAATCTTTACTTTTGAAATTTACTCAATTTTTAGTTGTAAAACCCATTGAAAGATTATTCTAATGGAAGTGCTCTAACATGAGATAACATAAGGTTTAATTCTATAGAGAATGTATGGCTTGGAGTAGTTTATACCAGGTCAAAAGTCTAAGAAGAATGTAATCCTAATTAAACAAAGGTTTAATGTTATTGTTTGTGTATGTTCATCACGAGTCAAAATATAAGTTGGTTTGTCTTTCTAGGGGATCATTTAATCAGCCTTTATGCGGTTATGGTCCTATAGATGCTTCTTTGTAGCTCATAACATAACATGAGTAGCTACGTGATCGCCCTGCAGCATAAAAGTAATTATCAATGCGAATCAATGCAAAGTTGACATTCTCTTAACATGTAATATCGGAATTTCTCTTCATGCATCATCACAAGTTACAATATGCATATTGATCTCTATAGTACTGTTGTAAACTATCTTACTTGGACTTTCAACTCTCGAGCATCTTATCATATGCTTCTCTTATCCACAGCCACAATCCAACTTCCCAAAAATAAGATTCTCCATATTTTGCATTGGCCCATCACTAATCGAAAATGCCTCTACTGTTCATTTAGAAAGCATGCAGGTACTTGTATATATATAGAGTTCCAAGACTCACTTCTCTCCAAAACAAACCATCAAAACAAAATTTCCAAACAAGAACATATATACATAATTAAAGAATATTACTATACAAATGGATGTGGTAGCAAGATTGGCGTCACAAAGTGCAGTGGTGATATTTAGCAAGAGTACGTGCTGCATGTCTCATGCAATTAAACGGCTGTTTTATGAGCAAGGAGTAAGCCCTGCGATTGTCGAGATCGATCAGGAAATGTACGGTAAAGATATCGAATGGTCTTTGGCCCGGTTAGGATGCAACCCTCCAGTTCCCGCAGTTTTTGTCGGAGGGAAATTCGTTGGTACGGCTAATACCGTCATGACTCTTCATCTTGATGGGTCATTGAAAAGGTTGCTCAAGGAAGCTGGTGCCCTCTGGCTTTAGTAGTTTAGTTCATCTCATGTGTTCTTGAGAGTTATGTATACATATATATCTATCTTTACTTTGACTTTTTAAAGGTTCTTCACTTTATGCACGGTTAATTAAAGCATATGTGAAGTACTGCTTCGTATTTGGGTGTTATGTCTTTGTGGAAGTTGATTTAATGGTTAACTATGACCCATTTTCGATAGAATCTTTGTTTTATCTTCACTCTTTACAAGTTGAAGGGTAATCTTAACAAGCAAAAACTGTAGTTACGCTTAAATGGTAATTCCTATATTTTACTTTTTCTTTCCTTAAATTGGTATTACGAAAAGAAAAAAAAAATATAGTGTTATTTTTATTATTTTTCAAATTTCACTCCAAACTTTAATATTTTAATTTATAATTAATAATAAATAATATGTTACCATCATCTATTTTAATAAATAACTTTATACTAGTCATCTTTATAACTTAAATTTTAATGCTTTTGAATATAAACATATACTCTTTAGCAAAATTAACACATTAAAAATAATAAAGATGAGAATAAAAAAACATATTCGGAAAGTGATTAAAATGACATGGAAGCATCAAAATGCAGTACATGAAGAATATATGTTGTGGACAATTTTCAATTTTGATAATATTTTTTGTCTATATTGCATCATAAAAATATTTTTTTAATTTTATATACTTTCATTATTAATAATTATATTTTTATATTAATATATTTTACTGTAATTTGTATAACATATGGCTTATAATATTTTTAATATTTTCTATTAATTCTATATCACATTTTTTTTGTTACCATTCATATTTTGTTATGTATTTTTTTTTTCAGTTTATAAAACAACACTTAAACCTTATCATATTATACTATTCGCTTTATGTGCACCATTTATTTTGTTGTTACCAATCGAAACCTAAGATATCCTGTACAAATCTTAGATAATAAACTGCATTAAAATATTAACTGGGAAAATTCAATTATGGTAAATATGTTAAGTAAATGGATTTTTTTAAAATAGTTTTTTTATGTTTTGTCATAAAATAGCAGTCAAGAAAAAAAAATAGTCTTTTTATCTTCAAAATTTTAATTTTAATTTTTTATTTTTTGAAATTTGAAACTCTAACCTCCAAACTCAATCATTTAACTCTAAACTCTAAGTTTATATTACTTAACTCTAAGTGTATGGGATAGTTAATTGATAAGTGATTTTTTACATAAAAACTATTTTAATTATTTAAGCTAGAGGTGTATAAAATCCAGAGCCTAATAGAATAACCAACAAAAAATAAATTCCATAAAAAGTTTGAGTAGTCTTGACTAAATTGTCTAATATCCGGTTCTGTGTTATTGGTACGTGTATGATTTTGAAATTTTGGATTCTTCCTTGAATAGATGATAATTCTGGCAATTATATAGAAAAGCATAGCTATGCTGCCATCTTTTCAGTATGTTACCAAGTGCTGACATGATATGTATCTGAAACATATTCTCTATTCACCAAATAAGAGAATCTAATACTGAATGATCGTTTGTTGGTCTCTAAACTCTAGAAGTTGTTCAAGTGATTTGTAGTTACTTTATAATTTATAGTATGCACATAATAATGACAGGACGAAAAGGTATAATTGGCCGTAAAAGTAAAGCGGTAATTAATTGGGGTGATAACTGAGATGTGACTATTCTAATTACTAACAAAGTGACCATTGTTGATTCTATACGAGAATGATAGTCGTAATCTTAGGTTAAATCATTTTGATAATGATATTTTGTTATATCGTTTATGGTTCCCACCATTATGCTGACGTTTAACCACATCATCCTCCGTCCATTATTTCCTTTTCTATTTAGTAGAAGGGACAAAGAAATAAGAACCGGCAATACAATAGTTATGCAATTACTATTGAGCCATTATAACTAATATTAATAATAAATTACTTTATCTATATTTTTCTTCATAGAGGATGATTGGTTGTGGCTCTAAACAGCCAAAATTTGATTTAGAGTCATATATGTCAACCAATCAAGTTTTTTTTCTTTAAAAAAACTACAATCAATTTCTTTTTAGAAAATAAAATATAGTTGTAGAAAACTTTATTTCCAGCGCCAAATAGTGTTTTACAAAGTTACAACAAAATAATTCACAGTAAATAAATTTACAGTTTTAATTTTACAGCAAAAATAAATAAAGCTACAGTTCATTCCAATCATGCATCCCCTGAAATTTTTTGTCGTTTGGTAAAACAAGTAAAATAATAGTGGAGCCTATTGTCTTTATTGTCTTGTTTCTTCTAAATTTTATCTTCCAAATTGCTCAAATAATTCTTTGAGCATCCTACTTCAAATCCTGTGATGAGAAAGACTATTTTAGATAACCACATAGGAAGATTACTTTTCTTTCTCAACACTAGGAGTATTATTTTGATGTATGTATGCTTAATGATACAAACTAAAGAAAATTGCATTGTTTGCACACACATAATCAATAAAAACAATGGACGGCTGTTACTTTTTACATGTAAACACATAAACACACCCAACTCCACCCACAAACACATATAATATATTACATGTTGTATGTACATTGGGGAGTTTAATCATGACATTAAAACCCTTAGGTGGGGAACATTCCTATCATTATACACACAAAAGTTTCACAACTAAATTTTATAAAAATAAAACAAATAAGTGGTAACTAGTTAATGGATGGTGAAAGGGTTGTGAAAGTAATATTAGTTAATTGAGAATCTTGGCAAAATCAAGGGACTTCTTTCCTTGGAGCTTGTTGGAGACATAGTGATAACTGTAGTCACCATGATTGTAACTTCTATACTTGCATGGGTTGGTCTCATCATCAACCAACTCACCCATTGGTTCTATTTCAACCTCATAGTTTGGTGCATAGAATGTCACTATTGTAAGCCTCTCCCTTTCTCTGTTTGTTACTGCCCTATGCTCCACACTCTTGTATTTCCCATTAGTTAGCACCTATACTCATATAATAAAACATATTAATTAAGAATTTTGATGAATGGTACAATAAATTAACTGAACTGATTGAAATCCATGTAAAAGAATACCTCAACAGTATCACCAATGTTGATGACAAGGGCATTTGGAAGAGGTAGTACAGGGACCCAATTGTTATCCTTGAGGATCTGAAGCCCAACACAACTGTCCTTGCTCTGTTGAAGAACCGTTAGAGCACTTCCATCAGAATGTGGGCTAAGCCCCAAGACAAGATCAGGACTTGAACATGGTGGGTAATAGTTCATCCTAACTGCTTGCACTGCTTCACCAAACATTTCCTCAAATTTCTCTTCCTTTAGACCCAGGCTTATTGCTATGTACTTCAACAACCTCTTGCACAACTTCCTTATCTCTTTTGAGTAACCTTCAAGACTTTCACTATAGAAGAAGAAAAATAATTATTTAGTCAATTTTTTTTTTATATAAAAAGGTGAATTAAATAACTGAAAATATATATCACTAAGCTACGTTAGGTAATTTTTAAATCATTCCATGATCCACTACAAGTTTTTAAAATTTGAATCATGATTTCGAACATTGAAACAGTGTATATGACATTTTTTAGTAAAACTATGTGCATTTGCGCGCCATATGCTCATTAATTAATAACTCTACAGAACCTGATGATCATGAAAATTGAACAAAGGTGCTTCAGAAGATAAAATAATTGTGTAAGGACTCAAGGGCAAAGAGGGTTTTCAGTTGAGAACCTGAACCGGGCCGGTTTAGAAGGCCAAAGTTTGGGGTTGCGAATAGAAGGAGGATGAACACCAAGAGCAAACATGTTGCACCAATCAAGCTTCTGATCTTCGGAGAAGATGAAAGCTTGACCGTAACCTTGTACGGTCCCTGGCTCCATTGGATACTTCTTCTTCTCCTCTAATGGCATCTCGAAGAACTCCTTAGCAACTTTCTCTATATCATCCACCAAATCCACTTCAATCCCGTGATTTATAACCTATATGTAGTAGTTGTAACAGCCATGATGAGATTCGTTTATAGTTTTAAATCTTAAACATAAGTCCAGTCAAATGTAATATATTCATATTTATATATTATCGAAAATAAGAATTGTCGAAATTACCTGAAAAAATCCCCAGTCTTCACAAGCTTGTGAGAGCTTAAGAATCTCAAAGAGAAAATCATCATGAGTGTGAGGTTTAGAGAGTTTAGAGAGATCAATAACAGGAATATGTTGATGAAGGTGAGTCTTAGGTGACACTAAGACTCCTCTTTCATTGGCATCTCTTATGAATCTCTCTGGAACTTTGTTTGGTTTTGATTTTATTAGTTCTTGAACATCCTCTATTTTACCAACTCTAATCGAAGAAATGGGTAGAGGAGCCATCTTGAAGCAAGTAAAACGAGAAAGAGATTTTAGATTTGATTTTTTTATTCTGCTTTTTTTGGAATTTAGCTAAAACAAGTGGGATTGCTGTGTGAGTCGTGAGGGAGTCTATCTATACTTATAGAAGAAATACTTGGATCTCAGTGATGTTTATTATTGTTTGCATGTTGTGTGTATAATTGAGTGTTGCAGGTTTTGTGGAGAGTGGGGTCCATTTTGTGCACTTTCGATCTTTTTTTTCTTTGGTGAAAGAGTTGTAAGCGTATGCCGTATGGCATAAGTTCAAATTAAATAACTTTAAATAAATACTGTTTTTTATCTGTACGTCATTTTGTTAACCATAATAAATAATTAAAAAACTCCTAAAAATAACTCTCAAATTACCCATCTGTGCAACATCAACCTCCATCTATTAAAAAAAATGCTATTATTATATTTAACCTGTTAAGAGCTTGCAACATTAGTTGCCATGATTGACCCATGTATAACTTTGATACTGCATGTATGTGTCTCCCATTTATGTTTATGAGGTTGAGGATTCGACATGAAGTATTAGATACATACTTATATAGTTAACAGCCTCCGGTTCAAGTCCTAGATCATGTCCTAAACTCGTATCCATCTATGAACTCGGGTCCATTCAAGTGCCTTAGGGACTGATCACTCAAGAAGAGCTGCTGGGCAAGCTTCAGAACACGGCAAAGGCTCTACAAACACTAACTGACATTGTCCATCGATCAACTGAAAGTTAATATTTCTGTTCCTTCTCCTGACTGAATTTGCTAATACTTGAGTTTTAACTTGTGTGCTCACAAGCAGGGAGAGAAGAGGATTGAGATGAAAGTCTAATCTTATGGGAGAACAACTTTGTTTCTGTTTTTACTGATGTATTTCTGTGGTTGCTTCTTTTGTTGCAATTTTGTTTTATCCTAGTTTTCAAACAATCGCAGTTCATCAGGAAGTATTTATGTGTTATTTCATAAAAAATATATTTAAATATTAAATAATTAAACCTTTTTAGGATAATCTAAATTTGTTTGGTTGCTTTAATCCTATGAGTACTTGTATGTTAGGATGTTTGTGTGTGATTGAATTGGCTTTCTTCATCTAAAGTATTTGTGAGGCGCACAAATTAAAAAGAAGAGATTGAAAATGTATGGTAAGAACAGAGTTACGATAGTTCATGAAGTGCGACATGAACTACATCACATAGAAAGCATGTGATGTGGATTCGGGTTGGAGTGCTCTTCAAAATTGAACATTAAAGGAAGATTTGATATGAAGATATCTTATGAGAAGTATTGGAGAAAAAACAATCGACTTTACACAATAAGAGAAATTAACTTATTCGTTAGAAAAATCAAAGTGAAAATTTCCCGTTTGTAGATCTTTAAGTTTATGGTTTTTCTCTAAAGTATAAAGAAGGTATTGGCATTGATTGTGCCGGTTAATACACACAGAGAGCGAGAGCTTTTAGCAAAGAGGTTTTGTAAGTCCAGGTAAGAAAAAGCAAAACACTAAGAGGTTAGAAACAGAAATGGTTCAAGATAGTTAGTACAAGTCTGGGTAAGAAGAAGCAAAACAGTTGCAGCTATTTGTTTTTTTGTTTTTTGTATAGAAAGTGTTTTAGGTACTGTGAGTATACACAACTGATTTGCATCCAATATTTCATTAATTTATTTGTAGGTGGCGTGCTTTAAGATTTGTTTTGTTCTCTTACAAATATATTTTGTTTAGTTTTTCAATCACTCCAAGTGAAACGAGTCATTTCCAAAATTTTAATCATATTTAGTTATATTTCAAAATGAGTAACCAATGCACNTATATATATATATATATATATATATATATATATATATATATATATATATATATATATATATATATATATATATATATATATATATATGCTAGAGCAATTGTTTCGTTACAATCAGGGTTCAAATTTGCATAATGCATTTCGTTACAATCAGGGTTCCATGAGTTTTTTTACCTTTATTACATTAAAATATAATAAAAATGTAAAGGAAGACTTATATTGTCTTAGGAATTAGGATCAGTGTTTTAAGAAAATCCAGCTAAAAGAGAGATTCGTTAAGTTTACTTTGTTGACGTTTTACAGAACGAGACAATGCTTTACAAACCTAAAGTCAAGTTTCTTGAAAAATCTGTTTTTCTAAAATTTGCTTTTTTCTTTTTCTTCAAAAACTAAAGCAAACGTAGACCAATTAGAGTTGAAATTTTTCAAAGAGAGTGCCAATATATTAGCCAAGTTAATGCAATTCGTTTACAGAATTGGTTTATTTTAGACCAATAAAAGATATTGTAGGCTGGATATATTGGTTTAGATTAGTTTGGGTTCGGTGATTAACTTAATATCAACTTCCACCTTTCAAACCAAATTGACGATAATCGATATTCGACTATCTTTTAAATATTAAAGTCTTAAACCAATCTTTATTACATATTCGTTCGATATGATGTTACGTTGTTAACTAAATAATTACTCGCACTTTGAAACTTGTACGTCTCTTTCTCTCTCGAACTCTCGACCACGAAGATTATAAAGATCAAAGTAGACTTGCAACCCAATGAGAGGAAAAAGTACAAAGTATATTAGAATATTTTTCAAAAAAGGAGAAAGAAAGGAGCACACTAAATATGGAGAGGGTGAGTTCGAAGACAATAAAAGTTATGGGCATGAAAAAGAAGAAAAAAAGAGGGTACGTAAAGGTAGGGGCCAAAGTGTTTTCGCGAGTTTCAGAGAGAAAAGTGATGTGCCGACCAAATCTAAGTGATCTTCCTTCCCACATTGTGCCTTCTCTCTTTTTCTTTTCTATTTTTATTAACTACTTTTCGTATTCGTTTAACATTGTATAGTAATTGACTCACCAACCACAAACTCAAAACTTAAAATGTCCGCTTCTTTTTACCATAGTGTATTTACATCAACACATGAGAGTCATGTCTAGTCTAGAGACAATCTAGAAGTGTAGTGTGAAACAAATTGAAAATGAATCTTTTCTGCCTTTTGACGAAATGTTTAGAGGAATCTTATTCATTTCAACTTGACCATAAAAGGTTACAATGTGTGAGAGAGAAAACAAAAGCTTTTCCGACGAAAGAGGAATATGTCTGTGAGCTATCATTATTATGTCTATCGACAAAACACACAATGGCCTATAGTACTAACTCATGCAACCATCTAAAATTACAAGAAAGCTACTAAACGCAATATGCAATATTTGTTCTTTTGTGAATCATAATTTTTTGCTCAACCGAGAAAAACTTATACAGTCCCATGTTTCACCATAATATCTCACGATCAGAAAAGCTTAACAAGGTTCTAAAAGCTTCTATTACAATGACCATATGTTCTTTCGTTTCATATCTTCATGGAAACCTTCTCAGAAGTTAGACCCAAAAAAAACTTCTCAGAAGCTTGAGATGAATCAAATTCAAGAACCACATTATGTACAAACGTTTAAGTTATCTGGAATCTAGAGTGTACATGTAACCTATTTACAACAGAAAACTATAGAAGGGAACTAAGACCATGATTAACCCTAAGAACCCCATGGGGTTCTTAGTTTTTTTTTTTTTTTCGTTTTAAAAAAAAAAATTAACCAATCGCGGCCGCCACGTGTCCGTGGGGCCTGCGAACAGTACAAGAATTCTCTAAGAGTTGGCTCTTTAGGGCATCTGCAACCGTGTTATTTTCATTTGAGTCTTTAGTTTTTTTTCAAATTTAAAAAAAAAATAATAATAAAAAAAAATCAACCAATCGTGGGCCACCACGTGGCGCAAATAGTGTAAGGATCGATCCTTACTTAAGGATTTTAAGAATCGAATCCTTAGGTTTTGGTGAGGTCCACTAATTATTTAATTATTTTTTTGCTAAGGACTCTCTTTAAAGACCACGGTTGCGGATGCTCTTAGAGAAGAGGTGGAAGAGGTGGAAGAGGTGGGTTTTTAAAAATTTTGTGGGCTCCACCCCTTAAGAACCCACTTAAGGACCCCTATTAATCTTGCTCTAAAAACTTTGAAATTTATATAACGCTAGGAAACCAAGCAGCCGTTTTACATTGGTCATGAATTCTTCAAAGCTGTAACAAATCCCATAATGTGAACACTAAAAGCAACAAGAGGGTTATATCATCTTCAATTCTTCATTGTCCATATAAGCTTTGCACTAAAAAGCATTGATTTTTCCATCCAATAGATTGATTTTATTTTATTTTGTTTGTACAAGGGCATGATTCTTATAATTGGATATGACTTAAGAGCAAGATGTGTATCTTGCAAACCATACTAAAGTTTGATTATGAAGAGAGATGCACAGAATATCTGAAGTCCTGACTAAAAATATTAGTAATAGACTAAAATATTATATTAATAATATTTTGACAAGAATTAGTTAATTTAAATATATATCATGTGATTTAGATAATTTCTATTTTCAACGGATATATTTATAAGTCATGTATATGTATATATATTTCATGTAATTTATTAAAACACAATACTATAATATTCTTATTCACTAATTTTACATGGTACTAGGTAGAAACTCACGCTGTGCACGGAGTGAAATAGTTTATTAGGTTTTTTATTGTATATTATACTGATGAATTTTTCGTATAACTTTTTCTAGGGATTGATCATTCATATATTCGTTCGGATTCAGTTAATCTATTCAGATATCAAATTTTTAGAGTTAAAATTTTGATCTTAACCAAATATTTATAAATTTTTATTTGGATTTTTTCAAATTATTATTGGTTCGGTTCGGATTCGATTTCAAATACCCATTTTAATTATGTATTTTTTAACAAAAATCCAAATATACTTAAGTTCTCAAAATTTGAAAATAAAATAATATAAATATAAAATTTTGAAAAATGTAAGACTAATATTTAAATTTATATACAAATTATTTCAATTTAAATATTTAGATGAAGAACAAATAAATGTTTTCATTATTTTGTACATTTTCTGTTAATGTCTTGGTTGATCTAAGAGAGATCTAGAAGAGTTGGCATCCAATGGATGGTCCCGCGAAGAATCTCTTCAAATCATCTGAGCTTCTCTATGTGTTGATAACCGGTGATGAAGAATAATTCAATCTCAAGTGGCGGTTTTAGCAAGAGGAAGAGTCTAAGAGCATGATTAAAGGGGGTTCTTAGAGGGGTTCTTAGGAGGATGGGTCCCATGAATAGTGTAAGAACCGGTTCCTAAAACTCTTAAATAAGAACCGGTTCTTAATAATTTCTTGCACTGTTTGCGGAGCCCACTGACACGTGGCAACCCGCGATTGGTTCGTTTTTTAATTTTTATTTTTTCTAAAGAAAAATCAAATTAAAAAAAAAAAAAAATCTAGAACCCCAAATAGGTTAATCATGCTCTAAGGAGTACAAAAGTTTGGGGTTTACAGTGGAAAGATGAAGATCGGCTACGGTGGTTCGACATTGGAGAACTCCCGGAGGTGAAGCTGAATTTTTTCATGTTATCTTTATGCCACATTGCTTCAATTGTATTAATTTGCCTACACATGTATGATGATATGTGAATATGTGGTTAGGCTTACGTTGTATTCTTTTTTAATCAATCAAAAAGGTAGACAAAAAAAGACCTAAATCTCACGTTATAAATTGAAAAATCCTAACCAATATATAACAACCCACTAAGTTACCAACATTGAGTTAGCCTAGTGGTAAAGAGGTTGCGGCTGAAACTTATACTATTTTGGTTTAATTTACGGTGGGAATGACTATTTACAATGCTTCGGTTTCCGGCAAAGAGGTAAAACCACTTTCTTTCATACCAAAAAAAAAAAAAAAAAACCACTAAGTTAACGCACGGTCCAATAATTGTGATGAGCAGAAGAGTCGATGTGAATAAATGTTAGAAATGGTTAAGAACACCATTTATCATTAGCCAAAAACAAGATCGATGCGTCCAGAAAATCACTCGGTTCCTGTCTTTGCCTCTAGTGGTCACGAATAAACAGACGAAACTATGGCTCAACTGGACTACTCATGTATGGAATGATTTATTCCTCAAGATTCCAAAAAAAATTACCATTTAAAATGGAATGAAAAACAAATCTCCTTCAGTTTTTTCTTGTGGAATATATGAAAAGAAATGGAATAAACAAATCTCATTAGTGTTACAAAAAAAAAAACACAAATCTCATTCAATTTTTCTTGTGGAATATATGAAAAGAAATGGAATGTACTAAACACTCATGATTGAAAAAGCTTATGAATGAAGTGGAATGAGATTGAATTTTTATTACATAATTTCCATCATTCCATTTAAGTTCATTCTATTCATAAACTTGACTACCGTGTGTTCATTTAGAAAATTCAGTGGATGTAGTTGTTTGATTTTTCTTGCTGTGTTCATTTAGAAAATTCAGTGGATGTAGTTGTTTGATTTTTCTTACTTTTCAGAATTGCTCTTGTAACGTTTTCTTGTTTAGTTTTGATTCTTGATCTATTTCATGCCAATAGATAACCATAATATGCTCCTGTGAACAATTTTTGAAATCTCAAACATGGTTGAAATCTCGAAACAACACAGAAACATACATTAAAACGTAGCCAAGTTTTTATACATCTTATAAACAGTCTTACAGACTCTATTACAACACAAGGAGACAATAAAAACACACAAGCACACATGTACGTGGAAATACCTTATTCAAACCTTTTGCTTACCATATACACACGTACAATGACAATTTCTAAAGTAGAGCTTTCTTTATAGACATATAGCTCATCTTTATTACATCGGGACATAAGAGACCATCTATCTGAGTGGCTGAAGGAGTACGTGGACATGCCCTATTCAAACCTCTAGTTTCCAGCTTAACGAGCGCCCGAAGGAGCACCACCAGCAGAAGAAGAAGAACTCGAAGGAGCAAAATATGCTCCTAGAGCATGAAGAACTTCGCTTGCTCGTCCATGGAATCCAACAAGTTTTCCACCATTCTTGTCCTTGAGTTCAATTTTCTGCGCACCCTCAAGTCCAAAGGGCGGTGAGGTTTTTCCCTTAGCTGTTCTGAAGATTAAGCAGGTGATAACCTCTGTGTCTTGCCCAAAGATCCTGTCGTATTGCACCTCCACTGATGTGATGTAGTCGTCTGGATCAACCTCAAACTATACAAAGATTTCAAATAGTTTTTTTTTTTAAAACACTCAAATAGGTTATTTATTCGAATTTCCTAATTATGAAAAAATAAAATAAACACAAACCACTTCTGCTCCGAGTAAGGTCTTCTTTCCGTATTCGGTTGTTTCCTTTTTACCGCTCTTCTCGTACTCGAATTTGACATAAGCGACACTAGACTCGCCTTGTCCAACGTACACTTTTCTTACATGATCATGAACACCATCGTCCCATGATGTTCCTCCTTTCCCACCTTGAGCATCTACTTTGTTGGCTTGACCCAAACCCGACGAGGAAGAAGACGGTAAGGGAGCAAAGTGGACGTCAATGGAGTTGAGAACATTGCTACTGACTCCTTGAAAACCAGCTATCTGGTTATCTTTGGGTGCCTGGATTGTGAACTGGTTCCCGGTTTTGTTTCCATAAGGACCATATTCGGTTTTGTTGGTCTTAAAAGCCAACGCTGCTATAGCATCTTCATTCCCCATAGTTTTGTAGTAGCCAGTAACATCTGTTATGTACTCATCTGGCCTCAAGCTCACCTAAAAACATTAAAAATATTACCAAAATTTATCAAAATAACACAGTAAATAATCGCTATATACACATATAACATATAGGGTGAGTACTAACGCCATCGGATTTCTTGCCAGGGTTGCCATGACGCTTAGGATTCTGGTCATCGTCATACTCGGCCTCTATGGACTTGATCACATCTTCATATGTAACCTGAACTCTCTTCACCCTCATGTGCGTTCCATCATCCCAGGACATTGTTGCAGCCGCCATTGTTATATCTGGACATTAAGTATTATTTTGTTATGTAAAAATACCTTACGTATTTTGTTTTCATAATATTAGCAAATATATGGACATTTACGAGAGAAAAATACCTCTGCTTTATTTTATTTGTTTTGAGAGGTGGTGTGGTTGTGATGAAGATGAATGCAAGTGCATTTTATATACACACAACGATGCACATTTAGATAGGCGATAACTCAAAACCAAACATGTGGTCCTAATGTTTTACACGTTTACTCTATATGACAATTATCCCACTTATTGAAATTCATGCGGTATCCACCTATCACCCTTCAAAGCTGAACACTTGGCCTTGATATCCACATGTGCTTCCAAACATTCATACACTTAACCCTGACTTCCAGATGTAAGACATATTCGACATACACATATGAATCTTACGCCGGAGAACGAGAAGATAACAACAAACAAATTATCAGTGTGCATGCAACAGTGAGAGTGATAGAGTTGGCCTTCCAAAACTCAAGTGTGCATGTAATAGTGTAACTATGGAACTTGGCATCCACATGTACTTCTAAAGAATCATACACTTAACCCTAAACATCCAGATGTAATATATATTCGTCATACACCTACGTATCTTACCCCAGATAATAAGAAGACAACAACCGGCAGATGATGAATGTGCATGCAACAGTGAAAGTGAAAAAGAGACACTTGGAACTCAGAAACTCAATATGCATGTATACAAATATTGTAATTAAGACACTTGGCGGCCTAGAAATACAATTTCGGCTATGGATTTCATCACTCAATCGTTGCTACTTATATACATGTATATAAAAACGATGATACTCCCTTTTACATAACGCTTCCATTAACCATCGTCTTCCACTGTTTTAAAAAGTTTATCAAGAAACACACTCGTGAACTTATACAAAAGTTAAAAAAATGAAGTTTCCTCTCTTGGGGTTACTTTTGCTAGCAAGTCTTCTCGGTTCACCTACCAGGGCCGAAGAAGGACCTGTTTGCCCTAAGACTGAAACCCTTAGTCGTGCTAGTTTCCCGGAGGGCTTCATCTTTGGTACCGCAACTGCGTCCTATCAGGTATATATAATATATCAATACAGAAACCTTCTACAAGTCCTTTAATTGTGTTTGTTACGAATTTAGTTTTATAAGGGTAGTGAAAGTGTCACTTGAAATAAAAACTTAATAAAAAGCAACACTAAGTTTTTTTTTTTTGCTAACACTTAAGTTATGATGGAGTGAGTCTTAACTAATAAAGATTGGGAGCCTCATCAGTAGTCTCTTACTGAAGTTTTTAGGATTAGTTAATTAAAAATAAATAAAACAGGAGGAAAGAGACTACTGAAGTTCTTAGGATTAGATTAATTAAAAATTAAAACAGGAGGGAAGATGGTGAAGAAAGTTTAGTTTTTTTTTTTCTCCTTATGAGTAAT
The DNA here is from genome assembly GCA_012274485.2 of Sinapis alba. Lineage (NCBI taxonomy): Eukaryota > Viridiplantae > Streptophyta > Magnoliopsida > Brassicales > Brassicaceae > Sinapis > Sinapis alba. The sequence goes on along the minus strand of MU106389.1, from coordinate 79,336 downwards.
TAAAACATTTGTCTCAGATACTCTCTAGGAACGTTCTAATGATAAAATAACAAATCATAAGAATTTATAGTTGTGGCATTATTAGTAACATAATTGTCTTAAGAATTAAAATATATTTTTATATAAATGTTTTTTTATTATTATTGAGAAACTCATTGCTGCTCATGCTCTAAGAGTAACCTTATTGATGGATTCTAGTTGTGAAATTCTAAAAATACATAAAAATATATATAATTAGAAAATTAATCCGAAGTATCTGATTTCAGATTTCATATATTTTAAGTTACGTTTTCCGTAAAATTGAGAACTCCGTAATTACATAAATATAATATATATATATATGTATTTTTAGAATCTCACAACTAGAACCCATCAACACATGCTCTAACGTACATGCCCTAAGAGCAATTTTAGTGATAAATTATATATTTATATATGTATATATAAATATACTAAAATACGGAAATCCAACTAATAGTATTCAATTAGAGTTGCTATGTCACTCTTTTCCGGAACACATGTACTTACTAAAGATTATTGTATCTATGTGGTGAAAATAGGTTGAAGGCGCAGTAAATGAAAGTTGCAGGGGACCAAGCCTGTGGGATCTCTACACTAAGAAATTTCCAAGTCTGTCTCTCTCCTCTCTCTACCATTTATTTTTACCATGAAGAATATGTGTCTTCATTCTTCCTTCTCTTTTCTTGCTACACCAAGAGCCTTGTTTTGAGATTCTTAATTACAAACCGATTGACCAGAGAGAAGCAAACTACAAATATTTTTAAAGAATTTTATGTGTTATATAGTATCAGAGATTTTCCAAAAAAAAGAGTATTCGAACAAAACATAAATTATAAAATATCCGGGCAAAACGTCACCAATACCCCGATCCCGTTCTAAAGAACCCCAAGTTTTTTCAGGTCAACATGCCCATTTATGGGTTATTAATTTGTTTTCGAAGAAGTGTTTAAGCCTTTTTGTACTAGCAAGGCATCTAACCGTTTGCGTAGTAAGACCTACACTTGAAAAAAAAATCATTAGAAAGTTGACTCATTAATTATCATTTCTTAATATGAAACTGCAGATAGAGTTAAGAATCACAATGCTGATGTGGCCGTCGATTTCTACCATCGTTTCAGGGTAATCTCCCTTTCTCTGCCTCTCTCCAGTCACAACTAAAATACAATTTGCAAAATTGTGTTTAAAATTCAACAGGAGGATATCAAGTTGATGAAAAAGCTGAACACTGATGGTTTTAGACTATCCCTTGCGTGGCCAAGAATATTTCCCCGTAAGTTAAAAAACATTTAGGGCGTAAAAAAATTCCGAAATAGTTGTAATAACAGCTGGAAATTGATTAATATAACAGACGGGAGGATGGAGAAAGGAATAAGCAAAGAAGGAGTTCAATTTTACCACGACCTTATAGACGAGCTCCTTAAAAATGGTCACATATATATGTTCTCATTATCTTCTTTATTTAATCGTACGAACGTAGTGTTACTTTAAAAAAAAAAAAAACTCTTCATTGTTGTTTCAGACCTAACACCACTAGTAACGGTTTTCCACTGGGACATGCCCGCCGATTTGGAAGATGAGTACGGTGGCTTTTTGAGCGAACGTGTAGTGTAAGCTTTTGTACTTGTCTCTCAATCATATTTATAAGTTTCTCTAATGTACGCAATTAACATTAATTACACATACTCTTTCCTTAAACTACGAATATATACAGACCGGATTTCGTGGAGTTCGCAAACTTCACGTTCCATGAATATGGGGACAAAGTGAAACACTGGATTACGTTCAACGAGCCATGGGTCTTTAGCCGTTCAGGCTATGACACTGGGAAGAAAGCACCGGGACGTTGTTCTCCGTACATCAAAGAGTTTGGACAACTTTGCCAAGATGGACGGTCGGGATTCGAGGCTTATCTCGTTAGTCACAATCTACTCGTCAGTCATGCTGAAGCAGTTGACGCTTTCAGAAAGTGCGAAAAGGTAAAAGACAAAACAAAACACACAAAGAAGATAAATTCCTTTACATATTCTCTTTTAGTTTGTTCTTCACAAAAAATCGTTTTTAAGGAAAAAAATGACCAAAATAATTTTCTTAGAAGCTAAATTTTTTATTTATATGTATTTATACCTCTAGGGTTAACTAATTTAGATTTTACGGTTTAGAGTTAAGAGATGGGTTTGAGTCATTTTATTTTTCTAGGGCTATTTTTGTGACAAAAACTAAAAAAAGACTATTAAAGAGAATTGCCCAAAAGAAAATTTGTTGCATTTTATTTTGTCTCATTTTTGGTTTTTGGTTCATAAAAGTGCAAAGGTGGTAAAATCGGGATAGCTCATAGCCCGGCTTGGTTTGAACCAGAAGACGTGGAGGGAGGTCAACGTACCGTAGACCGTGTACTTGACTTCATCATGGGCTGGTAAAAAAAAACTGAAATCATCAGTTTCTTGATCTTGTTTTTACTTAACATATCAAATGTACATATGATGATGCTCTTCAGGCACTTGGATCCTACGACTTATGGAGACTATCCTCAAAGTATGAAAGATGCGGTCGGAGCTCGATTGCCCAAATTTACAAAAGAACAAAAGGCAAAACTGAAAGGCTCAACTGACTTCGTGGGAATGAACTATTACAGTTCCTACTATGCAAAGGCAAGCGAAAAGCCTAATGAACGGCAACCATCTTGGTCTACAGATTCTCTTGTCGATTTTGAACGTAAGTTTCATTTATTATAATTATTATTAAGCTACTAAAATCTATATATATTTACCTATGATGCAGGTTAAAATAATATTCCTATTCTTTTCTTTTTAAAAAATTAATACTCCTTATCTCATATAATCAAGTCCATTGTTCATTCAAAAGATTAACTTTATGTTCGCTTTTTTTACATGTTAGCCAAGACTGTTGATGGATCCGTTAAGATTGGTAGCCAGGTTACACAACTTCCTTCTGAATAACCTTTAAAAGACAGATATGGCAACCCTGAGATCATAATTACTGAGAATGGTTTGTCAATATTTTAAATGTTTTTTTTAATCGTAATATAAATTTATTTTTTGTTTTTATTACGTTTGTCGATTTTTTTCCTAATCATCAATTTTTATAGGTTACGGGGAGGACCTTGGCGACAAAGATACAGATCATAGCGTTGCCCTCAATGACCACAACAGGAAGTACTATCTCCAGAGGCATCTTTTGGCCCTGCATCAGGCTATATGGTAATATCAATTAAATCATTTGTGGTAGTAAAAACCACTACACTTTTTGTTTTTCTTGAACGAATTCCAAACTTGGTTGGTACATTTTCTTCAATTTCGCCTTCCAATTCTTTCAACTCACTTGTTAATTTGTATGACCATTGAAGATTTTTTTAATGATGTTTAAATATACATGGTGTTATTCCATTTACATTTGATATTGTTGTATCTTGCAGTGAAGACAAGGTGAATGTTACATCTTATTTCGTATGGTCGTTGATGGACAACTTCGAGTGGCAAGACGGGTACACAGCTAGGTTTGGTCTCTACTACATCGACTTCCAGAACAACTTGACTCGTTTGGAGAAAGAATCTGCAAAATGGTTCACTGAATTCCTCAAGCCGGGCCTGAAACAAAAATCATCCAAGTCGACCTTCAGCGAGGAGCTCTAAAGTCAAGTTCTTTACAAGATCTCAAAGCTCTAAGTCACGTAGGACAATAAAAGAAGGATGAGTTTGTGTTGGAGTTCTTCTTATGTTGTTTAGTTTCTGGTGCAGTGTAGTTAGAAGTGGTCTTCAATAAAGAAAAATGGGTTACTATACCCAAATATGTCTATATACCGATATGTACAGCAGTTGCTCAAAATCCGAAATCCAGAACTTTTTTTCATGTTTACAAAAATATGTTGCTAGAGTACTAGTCGTGTTATTATCAGTATTTCCATGTTTATCACTATTTGGTTTTAGTACCGGTGCAATTTATGGACTAGTATCAAACCTGAGCGAGTATGAATTATGGAAACGCCAATAAAGATACCCTTTAACTCAAGACAACTCCAGACTTATTGTTTGGAAACCTTATTGTGGGCAAACTTAGGAATTCAGCAATTTTGAATCTCATTGCAGCCACAAAATCTCTAGATTTAAAGCATGATTGCAACATGAGTGTAATCTGTGAGTTGGAAAATCTACAATTTTTACAAATATGACATGTCTCTCCAGGGCAAGACTCACTGATCTGATCGATATAAGATCTCCACAAGTTATAACTAATCCAAAAAAAAAAGATCTCCACAAGTTGAAAGAGAGATAGGAGAAGGATACCTGATTTCTAATTAACTCCATTTTGATTTTACAACAAAGAGTAACTAGAGATTGCGTGTTGTTTCAGTGTTGGTCTACACTCAGTGAGGGTGGAGATATTGATATTGGTTGAATACCATCATCTAAGAAACTAAGGAGGATTGTGTTGGTTGAATGGTAACTTCTTCTTCAGTCATTATTTTCTGTTTTTTTTTGTCTTCCTTGAGGTTTCTTATTTGGTTTAGGCACGGCTTCACGCTTACACGAAACGTATATTGTGATGATAGTTACTGCAGGTAAATAAAGTAAAGTAAGATATGATAAAAGATAACTAATACTACCCAATGTAATACATAGTAAATCCGATGATAACAATTATATAATTTACAAATTTAAGAAATAATCTCTATAATCACTAAAACGTAAATGTTCTCAAATAAATCTACTTCTATTAAATTTCGGTATTTTATAGTTTCACATTCACCGTAATAAAATAGGATATGACCGATCACTATATTAATAATACAAGTCCAAATAACCAAACATCTACTCTAATAGTTTAACATTCACAATAGTTTTATTGTCGGTTTTATAAATCAAACAACAAAAAACATATAACTGGCATTTCAACACGGATCAAAAATCTAGTTCTTACTTATAAACTTTTGATAAAACCACGAGACGTCGACCTTGACGCGCTTAAACGCGTGGCCCAAATAAGCACATTCTGACCGAACACGCTTTGGTTTCCTGCTAAAACATTCCTTTCCGGTCCGTATAAACCCGGAAATAGCCACATTCCGACCGAACACGCTTCCTCTCTTCACTTTTTTTTTGTGTGTCAGAAGATGATAGTGATCAGAAACAGATATTTCGCTAAAGATAGTCCCAAATTAGGAATTTATTTTGGAGATGATGCAGTTTAAGTTAGCCACGAGAGAGATTGAAAACATGTGGCTGTGTTGTGTAAAGAGACCGAGTCACACGAACATCTTCTCGCACACGCCATTTCTCCTACCACTCGGACCTAACAAACCAAAACCCGCCACGTTTATCAGAAACCCGAGTTCCCGTGAGTTAGGGATCTTTACTTGAAGGAAACCAGACATGATCGCAGAGTCACACACACACACAAGTTTTGTCGTCCCCCTCGTATGGAATCCATTGTGGGGCGACACAAACAAATATCTTCGTTTACTTCTGCTCTTCTTGATCTTCTTGTCATACGATTTGCTTCTTTCAGGTGGATTGTTTGATCTCCATCTATTTAGAGCTAATCTTTTCGATCTAAAGGATTGTTTGATCTCGAAGTTTTGGAATTTGATTTCAGAAGGTAACCAATCTCTAAATCATATTGTTTCTTGAGGTTACGTGTAGGGGAAGGAATTAATAGGGTTTGATTGTGAGTGTAGGGATAAGAAGAAGTGAATAAATGGGAGGAATGAAAGATGAGGCGAAGAGGATTATGATTCCTCCATTGTTCCCAAGGGTTCATGTCAATGATACTGGAAGAGGAGTAGGCTTGTCTCAGCCATCTGATGGCAAAATCTATGATTCTCCATATAAACATTCATCTCCGACCAACAAGAACTATGATTCTCCTTCCACTCTCTCTTTGTCTCTTCCTCCTCCAGCCAACAATACCCATCTCGTGAGTTTGTTTACTTCTTAATCCACTTCTTTATTTTGTGTGTGTTTATTTGCATACTCTTCAAAATAGAATGGACAATGCAGACTTTGAATATCACTTTATGACCTGTTGTGGAATACTTTTATTGTTTTGTATTAAACAGACTGATGGACCTGAAAAGAATGAGTTTTCACCAATCTGCAACACTTCTCCAGCATCAAAGCTTGAAGGGAATGTGAATAAAAAAGACATGAACTATCCAAGTCCTAGAGGATCGTCAGTTACTAATACTAAACCTTGTTCAATAAACCAAAATGAGTACCATTATTTCAAGAACCTTACCAACTTGGATTCTCTTAAGGTTCCTGTTTTTAGACGCTCGGAGACAGATCCAAAAGCAAACACAGATTTGTCACTACAGTTTCATAATAGCAGTACCAGTAAATCAAGAGGAGAAGCTGCTGGTTCCAAACCTGTCCTGAACAATCTTCATATTCGAGAATTACTTTTGCCAGAATGTTTGGAAGATCATGAAAGCAATAATGGGTCTCTTAGCGTGATGAAAACTCAACTGTATAGAAGAAGATCCCTTGATGGATTTAACGTTGATACTCAAAAGAAGCCCAAAACTGTGCCTCCACGTGAGCAAGATGCCTCAGACTGTTCTGCAATAGACTCTTTGTCTGGTATGAGTGCAGCTTCTAATGATGTTGCCAGAGTGATAGGTGAGAAGAGATTTTGGAAGATGAGAACTTATATGATCAGGTATGTATCCTCTCACTTTCTATGCCAATCTCTCTTTTGAAATGATTCCAGGTTCATAAAATTTTCTCAAATTTTCAGTCAGCAGAAGATCTTTGCCACTCAAGTCTTTGAGCTGCATAGACTGATAATGGTAAAGCTGCTAATAACTAGATTGTTTCAATGCTTCCTAATGCGTTTCAGCTTTCATGTGATCTGACAATGAACCTGAACAAAATGCAGGTTCAAAAACTGGTTGCAAAGTCACCAAACTTGGTTCTCAAAAGGAAGATCAATGGTGGTAAACGTTGCACAATGAGGTCATCTCAATCCCATCTCCTGGAAATGGCTGCTTCAAAGGTTAAAACACCAAACACTGAGAATCAAAAACTTGTAACCGAAGACTATCCAGAGCATATGAAACTAAAGCTTCCTTTACCTTTCATAAGAAAAGAGCTCATGACACCGATTTGGCAACAACAGCTACTTCCTTCTACAGGAAACCAGTGGTTAGTTCCTGTAATGTCTCCTTCAGAAGGTCTGGTCTATAAACCATACGCAGGACCATGTCCTCCTCCTCCTTCAGCTTTCATGGTTCCTATTTATGGACAAGATTCGCTCGCCACAGCATCCAGGTTCCCTGCTTCTACTCAGTTTAGCCACAATTACTTCCCACCGAGGAAAACAGTACTTGACCAGACAAACCCGTTTGGTCAGCTTCAAAGATGGTCAAGCACATCTAGCCACATGACTCAAGCGATTCCGTTTTCCTTAAAGAAGTCTCAGGAATCTAATGACAGTGAGGTACATGGAAGTACAGCTTCAAGTCCACCAGAGAAGCATAAATTCGATGTTCTTCCACTTTTTCCTACAGAGCCTACTCATCACACTGATGAGTATGAGCAGAAACAGCAACCACTGCCTCGTGCCATTAAAGCCATTCCTCACAACTCATCATCTGCCTCTGAATCTGCTGCAAGAATTTTCCGTTCTATTCAGGAAGAAAGGAGGGACTCAGATCATATAATTAGTTAGTTTTTTCTTACTTTCCACATTCTTTTTTTTCATAATTGTGTCTTCATCTACTTTAGATGTTATACTATTTACTCTTCATGTGAAGATGTAAATCAATACTGTCACTATACATAAAACATACAGACATGTTATACTAATATTGTATTGACAAACAGCAAATAAATGATACATTCTTTTGTTACATTAGTAACATTCCAGCTTTGAAGGGTTATGGAAACGCCAAAACAATATAACAAGAAGAATCTGATGCTCCTTGGGACTGGAATATATATAACTTCCCTTTGGTCATATTCATCTGTAAAGTTAAATTTTATTAGCCATTGTAGTATTGATAAATCAATGTAGAAGGGGACAACAATGATCAGTTGTGTCCATGCTAAAACAAAGCTACACTCAAAATCAAAAGACATTTAAGGATAAAAACCAAGAACCAAAAAAGCACATCCATTAAAACCCAAGAACCTTGGGTGCAAGTTTGAGTAAAGGTTCCAATGCGCTTGGAGAAAACTTTCTTGCGAAGAGATAAAGGCAGGATTGAGATTGCAGAATCTTGAAAAACATCTCTGTTATATCAGACTTCTCAAAAGTAGTTGGATGAGCACCACCACTTCTTATTAAAAAGTAACATAAAATTGTTTCTTTCTTAACGACTTACACTTTTGTCTTCTTTATCTAAATAACTGAACTAAAATCATTGAAAATATTACACTTACACATACTTTTTCTTTCTTCTATATCACTTTCACATACTTTCAACATGTAAAGTATTTTCTAGTGGTCTTTTGTCTATATTGCCCCCTAACTAAAAAAGTTATCTCACGAGTTAGTTACATATTCCTTTAGTTACACATTCTTTATACTATTAAAATTAATCCAAAAAAAACTGTAACTTGTTCTTTTTTTGTCGCATCGCCATCTTATCTCTCTCTCTTTTATTTTTCCCCAGTTCCTTTATCCAAACCTTAGATTGAGTTCTTCTTCTCCACCGCGATTCAACGCGTACTCCTTCGCATCTCGCGAAATGTTTTCAGTTATACTTTTCCTACTCGATACAATGCTTCCTTCTTCTCCTTCTTCTCCTTCTTCGCTATGTCGACTACAGAACAAGCCAAACAATACATTTGTAGAAAGTTGACCACATGGTTTATACAGTAAGTGAATTTCCAGAGATTTAACCACGGAAAACTAACCACAATAATAATTAAATCCATAAGAAAAAAACACTTGAGCTATGACACAAAATCGTAACAAACAAAACAAAAAAACGGAATCGACGACATATAAATAGAAACGACCATAAAACAAAACAAAAAAAATTGACCACGGTTACAGTGACCACAAATATAGTTGACCACAAATGCACTTGACCACGTGGTTTATACAGTAAATGAATTTCCAAAGATTTGGCCACAGAAAACTAACCATAGTAATAAGTAAATCCAAAAGAAAAAACACTCGAAATATGACACAAAATCGTAACAAACAAAAAAAAATAACGGAATCGACGACCTATAAACAGAATCGACCACAAAACAAAAAAGCTGACCACAGTTACACTGACCACGAATATAGTTCACCATGAATGCACTTGACCATGTGGTTTTTACATTTGTAGAAAGTTGACCACGAATACGATGACCACAAAACAAGCCACACAATTAAAAATGACAGAAACTCGTAAAACATAGCCCTACAATCGTAACCACAACAAGTCTATCCTAAGATGTTAAACAAAACAAAGGAGCATACATCCACAAAACAACAACCACACCTATCATTATGAAACGGACTTGAAAGAAAATAAAAAAAGTTAAAAAATAAAATAAAAAAGATAGAAAACATTAGACACCAAATATTAAGCTAGCTATAATTTGGATTCACGTATGAACCATGGAAAAGTTATTTTACCACAAAGTTTATCGGAAAACTCTTGTCTGTGTTTTACAGACCAAAAAAGAGATAGAGAAGACGACCAATTAATGTAGAGTTTCCTTTTTGAGCTACATCGTGCTTGTTTCAATTGACCACCGTTAGATTCGTTTAAAAACAGTGTGATCTAATAGTTTACAATTCGTCCCACTTATCTATAAACCAACCAATTAATGGCAACTGAAAATAGAAAACATAGTTACTTTTCCTGACAAGAAAAAACAATTAGTTGAGAATAAGGGTAAAAGAGTAACTCAACAACATAAAGGAAGACCCAAAAATACACCACTAGTGAGAAGTACCTTAATATGTTAAAACCCCGAGCAAAAGTAACCCACTATGTTATTCACTCAAAATCATTTCATCACTACATAAATTGTGACATAATAAACGCCATTTTGAACCCAAGAAAACTGGCGACTACTAGTATAGGTAGTCAGTTAATATTTAATATCATGGTTCCACTTCTATGAAACCTAGGTACCTAATAAAGTGATTATAATACATATACTATGAATACGAATGTTGATCTGCGTCGGTTCATGCACAATTATTTATTCGAATAGCATAATAAGCAACAACCTATTCTACTGCAAACATTAAAATGGGTTTCAATTTAAATATCCTTTTCCAAACTTAATTATCAATACTATGATTAGTGAGGGTTTTTCAATAAGAATCTTTCACCACAAATAATATTTTTTTAATAATTTTTAAAAAATAAATTCAAAAGAAAAATTATTAAAAAATTATTATTGTTAGTGAAACATTTTTGACATGGGGAATGCAATAAAATCGTCGGCTAAATATATACCTCACGGTTCAGAATAAAATAATAGTAATGCGATGGCCAAAATCTCATTTCACGTCATGAGTTTTACCAACCTTTCTTCATCTTACTAATGTATTTAAACAAGAAAAGAAATAGAATCGCAGAAAATGAAACTGAAAATCTCCTTATATTACACATAAGATTAGAAATTTTAAGAAACCTAAAAACACAAAAGGAAGTAGGAACTAGTAAATATAGTTCAGCTAAAAAAAACACTAGTAAAAAAAGTTATTAACCAAAATAACATAACATGATCATTTCATCAAACTTGTTCATTGTCAACGTGATGACTCAAGTCACATAAAAATCAGTTTCGCAGCTTCACTATAATTTACCAAAATACCCTTGACTTTCTTCTGTGATCATCTTCTTCAGTTCTTCCCCACTCTGTTCATAGCCAGATCAGTCCACGGGTTACCACTTACCACCACCACCACCTCCTCCTCCATTACCCGCTTCGCTCCTCCTTAAACCCATACCCGTATCCCAGCCCGAACCGTCAAGCATGATCCCACCAAGACCAAGCTGCATATTAGACGCCAAAAGCGAGCTAAAACTTCCATCCACACCTTTCACGTCTTGGTCTCCGATCGGAAACCCGTATAGCATACGGGTCGGATCCGTGTCCGGTTTGGTTCCGGTTTGTGAATTAAGATCCGTATCGGTGTTCTTGGTCTTCTTGTTGTTGCTGTTGGAATTAGGAGAAGTAGGGGATGAGGTTGATCGTTTTGCGTTCCTGCGAGTACCACCACCGACCGGGACGTTGCGGAGAGCCCCGCCTTTGGTCCAGTAACGACGGCAGCTTTTGCAAAAGTGACGGGGCTGTGATAAGTTGTAGTTGTTGTAGTAACAGAATTTTGTGTTTGGTGAGTCACAGCGAGGACACTTTAGCTGTTCTTGAACAACCGCAAACTGCTCTTCTTGTTGTTGTTGTTGTTGTTGTTTCGTCATCATAGACTGGTAATAAGCTGCTGGATCCTGCATTATAAAGAGAGGAAGTGATTCTTGACACATAAATAAGACAAAAGTAACACTTTCTCTCTCTCTAAAGAGAGAAGTGGAACAGAGCAGAGAGAGAGAGAGGAGGAGGGAAAGAGAAGAGTGTTGGGTTAAAGCCTAAAAATGACGAGAAGACAAGCTTTGCGAGGAGTGGTGTGTGACCAGTCTTATAGGGGCAACCCCAAATACAAAGATTAGTGGCTTCTGTAATCTTCTTCCTTTTGATTATTGTTTTTGTGATTAATTATTAATTTTTATTCGTTTTATAATTAGATGACAAAAGCTTGGTGTTGATATTTCATTTCTTCTAACTAATACCATCGTAGAGTTGTTTTTGTTTGATGTCATTTTGTCGGACGGATACACATGTGTCTTAAGTAATTGCAATTTGATCTCATTTAGTTGTCAGGTGAATTTATTTTCTAAGTTAGTTTTACTATGTACTCTCTGTTTTATGTACTACTAAACTACAATTATTAAAAAATAGTAAATACAAAAAATACATTAATTATCAAAAAAAATTAATATATTTTTAATACTTGTAAAAACACATACATCTTTTACAAATAGAGGGGGTATCATTTACACAATTATCTCTTTTATTTTAATGGAAACATGTACAGTATTAATTATAAACTCTAGTAGAAGACTGAAAGTTTTAAACATTAAGAGTTTGTAAAAGAAAATAATGTTAGAAAAATGGATTTTTGTATAAATCGAGGGGGGTAATAACTTTTTCCAACATATTTGGATACGCATGTCTTGGTGCCAAGATGGTTGTTTGGCTTCATATGTTTAGACAAATATCGATTCTACGTATCCTTTTGTTTTCTTATTATTTGTTCTTACCTTTTACCAAAAACATTTGTTCTTACCTTTTTTCCCCAAAAGACAAATACTATTGTTTTTTCCTTTTGATGGCTAAAAGTCTCTCTATTCTTTTTTTCTATCTTGTGATCTTTACGATCTGCAGAGATCCGTTCTTAGTCTATGTGGATTCATTCATAGCAAGCCCTTGTTGCTAAAATTGATGTTTAGCTTTGGCATTGCAAAAATTGACGATTAGATGTTCAGTTAAAATGTTCTCATATTGTTAAACAGTTAACGAAGAGTTTGTGACAATTTTTTAAAAAACTAATAACTCGTTTAATTTCAATATCGTCACACCGATTTCAGTAACTTTTAAACATTTTTTTTGTTAGAGAATTTGCATTTTATTTCTTGATTTAGAACATATATAATCAAGAAGACGTTAAACAAAAGACAACAAAAACAGTTGTTCTCTCCCGCCCATTGTCCAATGAGTAGTTTTCTCATCCATACACAGTCCTTACATATAGTACTCTTTTGGTAAACTTACATATAAAATATAATTCCTTTTTTGCTATAAAATATAAATAAAACTAGAACTAATTAACTAAGAGCATTTTTATCCCAAAACCTCAATTGGAGTTTCTTATTTTTATTTTATTTTTGTTTTTTTCGAATTTATAAAAAAAAAAAAATTGAACTAATCGCGAACTGCCACGTATCAGTGGGATCCGCACACAGTGTAAGATACCCAATCAAAATGTTTCTTATTCTGCAATTTTGGAACCTCTTTTCACCTCAGTTCCCGCATTTTGTGGGGTTCCTTCTCTTAAGAAACTTTTAAGAAATCTTGGTTAAAGGTGCTCTAAGTAGTTAGCAGTAAATCAAAAGTGATTAGCATAAAATATAATAATAATGAGCTTAGACTGGAAAAAAAAAACAGGGAATCCATCATTTCTAATACCCACTCTAGCTCAAGAATCAAGAGACCAATAGGTAGTTCGCGTTCTCGTGAAGCAAGTAGAAAGAGATCATTACACTCAAAAGTTGAATCGTAGCCGTTGATTGTAACATTGTTTAGAATAATGAATAAAAGGCGTCCGTGCATGTGTCGAGGAAACAGAATAAGGATATTGTCGTAGCGTTAAGCTGCCGTAAGAGCTGACCATTTGGCTGTTCGTGTGTTCTGTTTCCTCAACACGTGGGACAAACACTACACTTCCTTCTTGATTCCCCTCCCCCATCATCGCGTCATTCCTACGGCTACGATTTGTGGCTGCGGCTTGACGCATGGACGGCTTAGATTAAACGTGGCCCTCTCTCGAATATTTACAACCAAAGTCATACTCCCTCCGTTTCATATTACTTGTCGTTGTAGGGAAAAAATTTCGTTTCAAAATAAGTGTCGTTTTAGAGTTTCAATGCAAAATTCATTAATAAGATTGATAGGTAATTGTGTTTTTATTTTTCTATTGGTTGAAATGTGGTTAGGTGTATAGGTAATTGTGTTTTTATTTTGGAAATATACAAAATCATATGTTTTCTTAATATGTGTGAATAAACCTAGAACGACAAGTAATATGAAACGGAGGGAGTATATAGAGTTAAATCGAATTACTGAATTTTCGAAATTTGTCAAGTTACGTACGTAAAAGAGTTTCGATTGCGATATCAACATAAGAAGAACGTTTTTGGATATTATTTAACGTTAAATATCCTCCTTGTTAATTGATTTGAAGAGCTTTTCGATTATGTGTTTTTTACAATATTAAGAAAATAGAATTATGTAAATTAATTGAGAAACAACTTACAAGAAATTTGCAGCATACCGTCAAGAGTATCATCAAGTATGAATTCAATAAGATGGTTCTGGTGATGTAGTAAACATAAATTTTCAATAAAACAACTAGAATATTAGTTATAGAATCATATGTTGTATTTTTATAGTTTCTAATAGCATAATTATTCAACAATAAAAAATAACTTAATAAAAAACGTGCTTATATGATACTATTAAATTTAGTCTTAAAATAGTTCCAAGAATATATCCAAAATAAACAACTCTCTCAACAAGTCATGTGAGAGAAAAACTACAATCACGATTCTTTTTCTAATCGGATTCCTCTTCTTCTGGTTCTTGTCCAACATTTTAAACTTAATCCAGACAGAACACAAGTAAAAACTTCTTAGAGAAAAATGGCGGACTAGCTTTAGCTCTTGTGTAATGAAGAAAAGAAAATCATTACCAGTGATATTGCTATATGTCCAGCCATTTCCTCTATTAAAAAAAAAGAGTCGAAGATGATACAAACAAAAGAGAGAGAAAGAGCATATAAAGGAGCTTAGTTGTGATATGAAGATGCTGATGATGTTTTCATCTCTGATCATTCAGTTTCACAAGTAGCCAAGCTTCTTTCTCCATTTGAGTATGTTTTCTTTTTCTTCAAGCATAGTACATGTACAAACTGTTGGCCGCAGCGCAAGCTATGGAGTTCTCTGTTGGATGCCATGCGAGATGCAGCAACTTGGTTGTATGGTCAAAAGAGTTACCATTCACATCGGCTCCGGGACTCTCTCCTCCTCCTGTTTCCCAAATTTTGGAAAGTATTCATTTACCACTCTCTCTATATGATCAATTCATTCACTTATGCTAAAAGACAGAGGGATAAAACTCACTGACCTCTTCTAACCACGCGTGTTATACTGCTTAACGATGGTCTTGATGGCCTCGCGGGTGTTGTGACTTGTCTCCTATAAGTTCAACACTTTGAATTAATGAAAAAATGAGAGAGAAGATTCATGTTGACAGCAACCAGTTTGTTTTACCTCATTGGATTTCTGCTTGCTTCCAAGGTTGTAGTTTCACTACTTCCCGGGGAAACACCAAACACACGGAAGAGATTGCTGGAAACAAAGTTAAAGTGAAGCAAGCTTATTCCAGAACAATCTTAAGTACAATAAAAAAAATCATAAAAAACGATGTGGGTTACAAACATACCTGTAAGAACCTGTAGCCACTCGCGACCCGTCCCCACTTAGACAACACTCGAACTTATCGAAGATGGAATCATTTTCATATAAATCACAGAGCTGGAGATGGCCACAAAAAGTTAGTCATCAGTTTTCATGCACAGACTTGCAATGCTTTCAAAGTACATGAAACTGACCTTTGGTCTTAACTGTTCGTGAACCTGGAACGTTGAAACTGGACCAGAGTCCATGTTGATGTCCCACAACTGACATGTAAAACATAACCATGAATTCAGTAAGCGCATGGCACATAACCAATGCCAAGATAGCCTCTAGATTTAATGAGGACATAATGCACCATGCAAATTCGAAATCTTATGGACCTTAAGCGTCATATAGTCACGGCTAAGTATATATCTTCCTCCTTTCGCAAATTTGATGTCTGAAACTGAAGCAATAATTTCCGTGAAAAATGATCTGGAAGTTGGTGTCGCTGTGTCCTCAAACCTACAAAAGCAAGCAACGTTAGACCTGTGATGTTGCAACAAATTATAAGAACCTTAGCAGGTCTACCAGTCTCAAGACTTACAATTTGGAATGTGAGTCACATAAAGCTGATTGTCGCAGATCAATCAGGCGAATTGAACCTTTCGAACTGCTATACGCTAAGGTATTGCAATGAGTAGGATGAAACTCAGCTGATGTGATAACCTCTGCAACAACGAATAAAGTAAATATTGCAGCTCTAGTAACCAAGTTTGATAATCCCATTTCAAAAAGAGAAAAAACTGCAGCTTACCAGTTAGATCTTCCATATTCGCAGGCTTGACGTCAACAATGTTAAAACTTTGATTGCTTATCTCCAGGTTCCAAAGATTAATTCGCAAATCATCAGCAGAAATAAATGTCTCCCCGTCACTTGAATTTTGGTAGCAAAATCACCAAGAGAAGAACATGAGCAATGCAAAATAAGAGAAAGGAAAGTAACTATGTGACCAAATAAACGGAGCACCTACCTATTGTGTGAGATTGAATTGATATGATAATCATGAGCATGAGTGTACACTCTCCGACACCTAGCCACAGGGCTAGTCTCAAGGCTAGTAGTTACCTGTAAGTTATAAATGCTTAGAGATCATGCATTCAGGTTGAAGTTGTCACTGAAACTAAGATCTAGCCAAACCACAAACGGTAAAGAGAGAACAAAAAAGTAGTCCAGAGTCAACTCTACCGCAGGCAACTGCAGCGACGGGATGCCTCCAGGCGGAAATGAGTCGTCAAGACTTAAATAGTTGTTAACTTTGTCAGGTAGTCCTCCGTTAGTGAGGCATGAATCTGTAACGTTTGAATTACTTGAGCTTGAGACACTTCCATTTCCTAGAGTTCTTGAAGAATCTGTATTTACGTCACAAATTTTCTTGATCTTCTTCTCCTGAACCTGTTTAACCCCTCCCCACATAAGAATATAAAAGAATTGTGTTTAGATATTCAGCATAAAAGGTAACTCAAAAACAATATCTAAAAGGGATAATCATAGAACAAAACCTAGATAAATTGATTGACCTCTCAGGTTTATTCAACATATATCCATCTAATCGTAACATTCAGGATGTATAACCATTTAAATATGATAAGTACAGCCAATATTTTAAAGACTGTTCGTGAAAGGCCAAGACACACACACACACACTCACCTTCCAAAACTTGATGGTTTTATCATTCGTTGAAAGGAGAAAAAGAGCACCATTCGCCGTTTGAGACCATCTAATTTTGTTGATTTTCTCCTCTATCTCCAAACTCTTGAGGTAATCAAACTGGTAAAGAAAGTTTCAGAGCATGAAAAGCCAAATCAAAGGTAGTATAACCTATGTTGTAGGGCTGAGGCAAAGAAAGTAAAAGACTTATACCTCAGGTTCATGACTTTGAAACTCAGTTTTATAACGAAACTCCGGGTGTCTCACTGGATAGTCTGTTCCTTCGAGATCCTTTCTAGCTCCACTGGCCTGTGAACAGCATCACAACATCAGAAAAACATAGCAATCTCATCTTTGCATATAGTAAAAGAGTGATGCAAAGGGCATACATTTTTGGAATCTGTCCTCTCGAAAAGAACAACACGCCCTCCACGGTCCCCAGTAGCAAGATGGTCGCCGGATTTATCAAACTCAATCGCTGAGATTATATCAACTGCAGAGGAAACAACACCAGCTACACTTTAATTTATAGATAAAAACATCATTACATAATGGAAGCTCTTATGCATGTATCTATCAAATCCAAAATAAAACTGGTTCGAACATAACCAACCTTGTTTGTGTATCCTTAAAGACATTTAACTAAACAATCAGACAAAAAAACTACAACTTTGGATCAAAAAAAAAAAAAACTTTACAATGACACTCAAATCAAAACCTTGCAAGCCAAGAAGCCTAATAGATCTACAAGCACAGATTGAACCCTAATCGCAAGATCCAAGGGGGAGCTGAAAAGAGAATACCTTCTTGAACTTCTTCACCAGCGCTGCGTTCACCGAAAACCTGAGAGAATCTCCAATCCAAAGGCCCTGAGGCAGCTCCGACATCATCACCACCACCACCACCCTTCATCTTCTCCACTCAGACACTCTCTTCTCAATGATTAACATGAGCAATCAGATCAAGAAGATGGATGGATTTCTTCTCATTCGATCAATCAAAGTGACTCAGAACAAGATTCCCACACACACTCCTCTCTTTGTGAAGGGTATAATCGGGATTTCACGACCGAGAAAGAAAAATATAGTTCTTACCGCTGGCTTGTCGTTTTTACACGAGTTCGGGAGTCTATGCTAGAGTCACGCGCGGTGACGTGGAGATTTACCAAAGTTGATAACTATTGGACTGTCTGATTGACTCTTGCAAATGAATATATGTTTTTTTTTGAATAAGGGCTTTCAAATTTAATAAAAACATAAACGTTTACATGATAAGACTATGTAGCCTTATAGTGAAATAAAGTTTGCATGAAACACACTTCATGATATGATAAATCTCTAACCTAAGAAGCTTCTTAGGCCGAGACTAGAAAAACCAACAAAGAAAATAAAGAAAGTAGCTAATGAGAAGAACCACAACCACGATGACCATGTTTACCTTTCCCTCGTACAGTCTTCCATTCTAAATCTTGGTATTTGATAGGAGGTTTTGTTTCCCTCACACCCCTTGTCAAGCTGAGAGAATTCCTTTGTTTCGTCTCGACTTCATCCACATCTCCTAGCACAGTGAATCGAGAAGGACTCTCAAATTCACTAGCTTGAAGTGTTGTGGTTAAGGGATCAACAATTGAAGGTATTTGGACTTCATTATTGATAATTTTTGATGGAAAAGATTCCATAATGTTTGTGGTAGTAGGAGCAGATTGAGAATCTACTAATGGGGATAAAGTGTTGGACAAGTGTGGCAAAGGAGTTTGGTTCCCCTGTTGAAGTTGTAAGGAGAGAGAGTGAGTTGTGTACCTCATATCTGGGATATCCTGGTAATCAATAGAAACATCAGCAGAAACATTAATAAGTGGATCAGTCTCTGGACCTGATTTCAAGTTTGAGCATATTTCAGAATCAGACACCATAGAGGAGACTTCCAACTCTTTGATTTGATTCTGAAGCAGGGAGGGGTCATGAGCTGAAGTAGAAGTGGGAGAAGTATTATTTACTGATAGGCCTTTTTGTTGGAGAGCTAGCGAAGATGAGGTATCCTTTTCTTTTTGCTGCAAGATGAGATCAATATCCACAACAGGAATTTCGTTACTAATACCATCTCCTTCTCTTTGATGCAAGTTTGAATCATGAGTGGGTTTAGAAGACAGTAGACATCTCTTTTCTTTATGGCCTAAGTTTCCACATCTTTCACAAGTAGATGGAATCCATGTATAGTCCACATTAACCAGGAATATGCTGCCTTGCTTATCATCAAGGGCAATAAGCTTCGGAAAATCTCTATCTAACTCCATTTCTACTAACACCTTAGCTTCCCCCATACTAGTAGGATCTAATCGAGGTTTATGTGTTAGAATGGGTTCTCCAAGACCTGATACAACATGGCTTATTCCTAATCTGGAATAGCAGCAGTCGGGTATATTCTTCAGATTGACCCAAACAGGAAGAGTAGAAATTTCTGGAATTTTGAAAGAGCCCTCTGGAGTCCACAGAAGTACAAAGAGTAGGCAATCATCAATATGCCATACGCCTCTCTGAATAATCCATTGACGAGTGGGCTGGTGAGGGATATGAAACATAAAAGATAAATCCCCAAGCTTTTTACAAGTAATCTTACAATTTCTGCCCCAAATCCTGTTAACCACAGCATGTACTAGACCACCAGGAGGCAAAGAGCACCTATGAAACTTCCCTATTATATATTCATCCTTGTTTTCAGGACCTAGCTTAAGCACTTTAGAAGGGATTGCTACCTCTGGTGTACCATCAAGTCTATAGGTAGGTGTGGCTGCCCGGTATAGATTACGTGACTGAGGACTTAATCTTGCAGCCCAGGGAAATCTCAAACTTCCATCTTCTTTGAGTTCTGGAGGGGGCAGTTTCTCTATCGGAGGCTGAAAAGATCTTGACGGGTGTTTGTTCTTTAGTGGTTTGTTCAGAATCTCGTCATTAAGAGACGGCCAAAGAGCAGCTAACTGGTTCCCAACAATTGCAGGATCATAACCAAGCGGAGTACTAGGTTCAGGAGGAGTAGCAGGAGGTTTGAAAAGGAGTGGCTTTACCCATGAACCTAAGGAGGGAACAAACCTCGCTGGTTCTGGAGGAGCAACGGTTGATGAGACCAATGCGGAAGAGTTAATTTCAAGAGCCATAGTTACCTGCGGCAGAGACGACACAAGAGAGCTTGTGTTTTGATTAGGAGCTTTCTCCATTCCTGTTGGGTCACTAGAGACGAACTGAGAAAGAGGCTGAGTTCCTGGTGGAAGCGAAGTGATAGTCAAAGGATTAAGAGACTGAGGTCCGGGAACATCACTTTCAAGGATGACGCGAGGTTCTGAACCGTTAAAACAATCCGAAGCAGTAGGAGTGAGTTGAGGAGGTGGCTGAGTTGTAAGAATCAGCGAAGATGATGAAGTGGGATGTTCCATGGCTAATCCCGGAGAGATATTTGGAGCTGGGGAGAGAGGATCCGTGAGTACATCTGCGGAAGATGACGAATCTGCTTGAGCTGAATCCATGGCATATAAAAGGAATAGAGGGCGTGAGAGGAGGGAGACAGGTCGCCACGGTGATGAAACGACCTACCGGCGACGATAATTCCGGTGTAATCGTCGAATTTTCAAGCTGAGGTTTTGCTAGGGTTCGCCTTCGGAGTCTCGTTTTTGGGGGCGCGTGATGCGCGTGTGTTTTTTATATTGTTTTTTTGCAAGTTGTGAGCATAAATGAATATATGTTCTATGATCTTTTGTTGTCGAAGTTATAAAATGATGGTTGACAAAAAAAAAAGTTATAAAATGATGTAATAACGTTTATATTGATCATGTTTGACACTCTGAATATCCTGAAAACTTTAATTTTCCGAATCTGGATTCAATTTCGTTGGATCCATAAATTTAATATATGAATTTGAATTTGTTGTTTCAGATATTTCTAAAAGTAATATATAAAATACATATTTATATAAATTTAATATATTTTAAAAATAAAGATCTAGATTCAGAAATCTATATCTAAAATTAAAAAAATATGAATCTGGATCAGATTTTAATGAATCTGAAATTTTACTTTTCGGATCCGGATATGTGTTTTCCGGATATTCGGATTTCAGATATCCATCTAAGTATTGTATTATCTGCAAATATCTGAATCTAAATTCGGATCCGTAAAAAAATAATAAATAAAATAATTTTTAAAATATTAAAATTCTAAAAATGATACATAAATTGAATATTTATACTAAATTTATAATATATATATATATATAATATTATAAAAATAAAATATAAATTTATAAACTAATCTTATGTATAAGTATTAATATATTAACTATAATTATTAATTAAATTTAATATGTTTTAAAAATTCAGATTCAAATATTTAGATTTAAAATTCAAGATATTTGAATTTGGATCCGTATATGATAAATTTGACATTTTACTATATGAATCCAAAACCGGGTATCCTGAATATCTTAGTTTCATAGCAGATCTGGAACGGATTTTTGGTCCGAGTGATTTATAAACTTTATAATAATTTAATAAAAAGAGGAAAGAAATGTATAAAACAACAAGAAATATCTTTTTATTCCTCAAAAAGGCGTACGTATTTTTCACATACCAAAACATGAAGGAAAGTATATATTTTCTATTTAAAATAGAGGAAACATTTTTTTAACTGAATTACTTTAACTGGCAGTTAGCTAGTAAACACATAGTAATGAAACATACTTACTTGAAAGAGATACATAATCCTTCATAGAACAAAACATTTACAAGTACAAAGGAGAATTTTAAGCTTCGGTCATAGTTACAGAGTTTAAAAGTAACTTACAATTTTTTTAATGTAAAGAGATAAAACTTCAATAGTGTTGGATAAGCAAATGTGAAAATACGTGCATTTCTCTATGGAAAGAAAGAAACCATTCATACAAAACTGTGATTCTTCAATAAGAGTCCTCGTTATTAAAACCAGTATACCGATACTGAAATGATAGAGATAACATTTCACATTATGATTTACGACTGTGACCCATCAACGTCCTCCTCGTCATTGCACAGAAAGACAAAGATGCAAATCCAACATTACAATCACATTCAAAGCTAAATATCACAACAACGTCCAGCGACTTAAATTCAGGGACGGATCTAAGATTTTGGGAGCTTGAAACATTTTTTCAAAACTCTGGGGCCGAAGCTAATTTTTGGAGACCTATAGTTATAAACAATTTTTGAAAATAGTCTAAGTTCAACTAAGTTCAAGATCTTAAGTTAATGATATTATGTCTACGATACTCAACTTATTCCAAAACTTCTTGATAAAATTTAGATGTCCAAATCATGTATCCATAATTTTTTGTTTAAATATGTATATTAGACACATTAATGTCATAAATAAATTAGAAATTGTCTGTCCACAAAGACTATTGTTTTGAAAACCAGACCAAATACCAACTCAGTATACTAATAATTGATTGGTTGGACCGATTCAACATGTCAAACCAAGTTTTTGATTTAACACTAAATAAATATATATAATCATATATCTATATTATATAGACCTTATAAAATAGTTCTTCATATGATACATTCTCTATTCTCTTTTATTAACAAGAAAAATAAACAATAAGCCTAAATCTAATTATGTTACAAAAAAAACTAAATCTAATTATATATACAATAAATAAGTGAATACTATATAAATTGAAATTTATAAAAACAAAATGATTGACCGTTCAAATTACAGAATTTATTTATTTTTACAATTAAATTCTCAAATTTTATGAATATTGAAAAATAAGAATATATGAAAGCTCAAAAATACTTTTTACATTTCTAATAATATAATTAAATACAAAATCAATTAAATAATAATAGTCAAACATCAATTATAAAATATTAAATTTTAATAACAATTGAAAACACATTAATTATATAATTTTTTAGAATCGAATTTTAAATTTGACTCAAATCACTAATTTTATCGGTTTTATGTATTTTTTATCAAATTCGAGTTTTAAACCGAACCAGACTTGACTTCTTCAACAAGTCATGGACAGATTGGTTTGATTGGTCGGGGCGATCAACCAGTTTTCAAAACATTGACAAAAACTTATCTTCTTCATGACGACAGATTAATTTATTTTAAAACAGTGTAAAAAGTGCTTTAAATGAGTTATTTTGTAACTGAAGCTAATGGCTGTTGTGTAAGAAGATAACAATTGTTTCTTTTTCTTTCCGACGACCTACTCCGGCCAATCTAATTCCAATCAGTCTCTCTGTCTCTGTGCTACCACTCACTGCCACAACTTTTCATGAATAAAAGGATATCCTCGATCGTAGGTATTCACAGTTAGTGAGTGAAGTGGTGATCAGCATATGAATCTAATTGCGCCTCACGTGGTTGGTAGAGAGGGACAAAGTTAAGTCAGATAAGACAAAAAGCAAAAGGAAAAACAGCAGCTAGTGCGATCCTTTCATCTGCTCGAATAAAATAAAAAAGACAATGATGTGGACTTGCATAAGTCTTTTAGCTTTGTCAGTGAGAAACTATCTAACCTTTGATAGAGGCAAAGCGTTTGCTCCTTTCTTTTTTTCTTCTTTTTCAAATTGATTCAGCTCTGTTGCTGCTTCTACAATGGCCGTCTCCATTGGTAAGATAAACCCTTTTTCTTTTAACACTCTCCATTGCTTTCTTCAATGCTTGGTTTTCATGTTCTTGGCATTCTTGGAATTGTGTGTGAGCCTCTTAGGTTCTTGTAGATAAAAAAAATTAAGACATTGGCCTCTAGTGAGTTGAGAGTGTGCATGTGTAATCATTGATACGATTGTTAATGGTGCAGGGAGGCTACCATGGTGTGACTTTGAACAGAATCTAGCCTCTTCTTGCTTCCAAAGAAGCGTCATATATCTCATAAACCTACTCTTCCTCTGCATCTTCTACTTGCTCTTGGCAGCTAGTTGTGTTTCCAAACAGTTCACTGTCAGACGCCGCGACAGAAGCTACACCTTTGTGGCTGCAGCTGTTTGCTGCGTTGTTACTAGCATCATTTTCCTTGGTGCTGGTTCAAAACTTCTGATTGATGGTGCTAATGACGTCTTTTGGGTTGCTTGCTTTGTTCAAGGGATCATTTGTGTCTCACTTGCGGGTTCCCTGTTTGTTCACGGCTCAAAATGGATTAGGATCGTTACATATGTTTGGTGGGTGTCTTTTGCTTTGTTGGATACCGCAGAAAAGATTGAGATACTTTCACAGGGAGAAGGCATCAGAGTATTCGACATTATAACATGGCCGATGAGCCTTATGCTTCTCCTTTGCTTCTACATGTCACTCAAAGCCTCTGAAGCTTCTCAAGATTGCTGTGAAACAGGTCTTTCTGATCCTCTATTAACTGATAAACCTAGAAAAAACTCGGTGAGGTTGGCCACAGCTGGTTTTTTCAGCATCTTGACGTTCTCTTGGATGAATCCTCTACTCATGGCTGGTTTCAAGAAACCATTGTCCCCTGAAGATATCCCTAGTCTAATCCCAGAGGATGAGGCTGAGTTAGCTTACACTAGATTCTCTCAAGCATGGGATACTCTTCTCGCAGAGGGAAGCTTAATTAAGGAAAGAAACTTGGTGTTTAGAGCCATTGCAAAAGTTTACTTCAGGGAAAACATATTCATAGCAGTTTGTGCTTTCTTCAGAACCGTTTCTGTTGTTTCTCTTCCACTAATGCTATATGTCTTTGTGGACTATGCAAACAGTGACCACCGTGATATCCGCATTGGTTTCTTTAACTTGGCTTGTCTAGTTTTGCTGAAGCTTGTTGAATCTTTGTCAATGAGACACTGGTACTTTGCGGCAAGAAGATCAGGGATGAGGATTAGATCAGCGCTAATGGTTGCTGTCTACAAAAAGCAGCTTAAGCTATCAAGCTTGGGGAGGAAAAAGCATTCATCTGGAGAGATTGTGAACTACATTGCGGTGGATGCATATCGTATGGGAGAGTTCTTATGGTGGTTCCACTCAGGATGGAGCGTTACACTGCAGCTTTTGCTATCTACAGTGGTACTTTTTGGAGTGGTTGGAGCAGGAGCCTTTCCAGGTTTGATTCTTCTTCTCCTCTGTGGTCTGCTTAACCTACCATTTGCAAAGATGCTTAAGAACAGCCAGACCCAGTTCATGATGGCACAGGATAAACGTCTGAGGTCAACCTCAGAGATTCTGAACAGTATGAAAGTCATTAAGCTGCAGTCATGGGAAGAAGAGTTCAAGAAACAGATAGAATCTTTCCGTGCTGATGAGTTCAAATGGTTAGCTAAGGCTCAACTGACAAAGGCCTTTGGTACTTTCCTGTATTGGTTGTCTCCAACAATAGTTTCTGCTGTTATTTTTGTGGCGTGTGCTTTACTGAACAGCGCTCCACTGAACGCAAGCACCATCTTCACGGTTTTAGCTACACTAAGAGTTATGTCAGAGCCTGTTAGGCTTATACCTGAAGCCATTTCTGCTATCATCCAAGTCAGTGTCTCTTTCGACAGGATAAACAACTTCTTGCTTGGCGATGAGCTGAATATTGATGAAGTTGAAAGAAGTGTTCTGAAGACATATGGAACTGTAGTTGACACACAAGACAGTAACTTCAGCTGGGATCCAGAGATAAAGATCCCAACTCTAACGAACATAAACTTGGACATAAAGTATGGGCGAACAGTTGCGGTTTGTGGACCAGTTGGTGCAGGAAAATCTTCGTTGTTGCATGCATTACTCGGAGAAATACCTAAAGCTTCTGGAACTGTAAGTCTATTTGTTCATTATGTATGAGTATGTTTGCTAAAAGATGGTTTCTTTGTGTTCTGCATTTGAA
Organism: Sinapis alba; assembly: GCA_012274485.2. Classification (NCBI taxonomy): domain Eukaryota; kingdom Viridiplantae; phylum Streptophyta; class Magnoliopsida; order Brassicales; family Brassicaceae; genus Sinapis; species Sinapis alba. The sequence goes on along the minus strand of MU106389.1, from coordinate 53,548 downwards.
ACAGGTAAAGGTCTCTGGGTCCATCGCTTATGTTTCTCAGACCTCTTGGATCCAAAGTGGTACCATAAGGGACAACATACTCTATGGAAACCCAATGGAAGCCAGAAGATACAATGCTGCTATTAAAGCATGTGCGTTAGATAAGGACATAAATGATTTTAGACATGGTGATCTCACAGAGATAGGACAAAGAGGGCTTAACTTGAGTGGAGGACAAAAGCAGAGGATTCAGTTGGCCCGTGCTGTCTATGCAGACACTGATGTTTACCTACTTGATGATCCTTTTAGTGCTGTGGATGCTCATACTGCTGGAGTTCTTTTCCATGTAAGTGATAACATTGCTTTTGACCAAACTTTCTTCAAGGCTGCTTCTTAATATGTTTAAGTTATGACTGTAGAAATGTGTTGAAGACTCGCTGAGGGAGAAAACTGTCATTCTGGTCACCCACCAAGTTGAATTCCTCTCAAAAGTTGATCAAATTCTGGTAAAACTGATATAAAAAGACTGCATATGTCTTGACTTAGTAATGATTTTGATGTTCTTGATCAGGTTATGGAGGAAGGAAGAATCACTCAATCAGGTAAGTATGAGGATCTCTTACAGATGGGGACTGCATTCCAACAGCTGGTGAATGCTCATAACGATGCAGTAACTGTATTACCTTTAGCGAGTAATGAAAGCCTGGGAGATTTTACGAAGGAGGGCATGAACAGAGAGATGGGAGATGTCGAAATAAAAGAAGAAACCACAACAATGGATATAAGAGGGATCCAACTTACGCAAGAAGAAGAAAAAGAGTCAGGTTATGTTGGGTTGAAACCTTTCTTGGACTACTTCCGTGTCTCCCAAGGATGGTTTCTTCTATCAGCAACCGTACTGGGACAGGTTGGTTTTGTAGTTTTCCAGGCTGCATCAACATACTGGCTTGCACTTGCTATTGGGATACCTAAACTCTCAACTACAATGGTTATCGGCGTCTACAGCATTATCTCCACACTTAGTGCTGGTTTTGTATACTCCAGAGCTGTTACCACTGTCTATCTTGGCCTAAAAGCTTCCAAATCTTTCTTCTCTGGTTTCACAAATGCAGTCTTCAAAGCTCCCATGCTTTTCTTTGATTCTACTCCAGTTGGACGCATTCTCACCCGAGTAAGATCGCCTTTGCGTACATGTATATGAATAACACTACAGCTCAAGTATGAGATAACTGAATGTGAAATTTGCAGGCTTCATCTGATATGAACATCTTGGACTTTGACATTCCATCTGCGTTCATACTTGTTGTAGTACCTGCTGTTGAGCTCACTGCTTCTCTTATCGTCATGACATATGTTACATGGCAAGTGATTATCATAGCTCTTCTTGCTTTGGCAGCCACAAAAGTTGTTCAGGTACCTATTTTGATTCTTCTCCTTTTTTTAGTTGGCTTATGCAGCAAAGAAGTCTATTAACATTCGCATCTTCTTTGTAAAAAGGATTACTATCTAGCCTCTGCAAGGGAGCTTATTAGGATCAACGGAACAACTAAAGCTCCAGTGATGAATTATGCTGCAGAAACCTCACTTGGAGTGGTGACAATAAGAGCTTTTGGAACGGTAGATAGATTCTTTAAAAGCTATCTAAACCTCGTCGATGCAGATGCGTCTCTATTCTTTCTGTCTAATGCAGCCATGGAATGGGTCATTATGAGGATAGAGATTCTGCAGAATGTGACTTTATTCACGTGTGCACTATTGCTTATCCTTATTCCCAAAGGCTACATTACTCCAGGTACGTTGAATTGTTTAACTCATCACATCATAATGAAAGGTTCTACATGACTTGTGCTTTTGTGTTGCAGGTCTTGTTGGGCTCTCACTCTCATATGCATTAACATTGACACAAACTCAGGTGTTTCTAACCAGATGGTATTGTACCTTATCGAACTCCATCATTTCGGTAGAGAGGATAAAACAGTATATGAGCATATCAGAAGAGCCTCCTGCAGTTGTGGATGGTAGAAGACCTCCTACCTCATGGCCTTCCAATGGTACAATTCACTTGCAGGAGCTCAAGGTAAGAAGAATACATTACTTGTTAATAGATGATGGTTTTCAATTATGACGCTAAATGCATTTTTTTTTGGCTTCTTCCTATAATTACAGATAAGATACCGTCCCAATGCTCCATTAGTTCTCAAAGGAATCTCTTGCACGTTCAGGGAAGGGACAAGAGTGGGAGTTGTGGGGAGAACAGGAAGTGGGAAAAGCACTTTGATCAGTGCTTTATTTCGTTTGGTAGAACCAGCAAGTGGTTGCATATTGATTGATGGCATTGACATAAGTAAGATTGGTCTGAAAGACCTGAGGATGAAACTCAGCATCATTCCTCAAGAACCAACTCTTTTCCGTGGCTGCATAAGGACCAACCTTGATCCTTTAGGTGTTTACTCCGACGATGAAATCTGGAAGGTAAAAAAAAACAAGAAACAAGAATGACATTTCTTCTAAACACTTGCAGCCTTTCTGATGAAACCATTTCCTTAGGCTCTCGAGAAGTGTCAGCTCAAGACAACGATTAGCAATCTGCCTAATAAACTTGATTCTTCAGGTAAATGGAAACGCAGTGATGCTTTTTTTTTGTTTACAAGATTTGGCATTTACCCTTATGTTTTATCTTTTTGTTGTACGAGAAGTGAGTGAGGAAGGAGAGAACTGGAGCGTGGGACAGAGACAGCTGTTCTGCCTGGGAAGAGTGCTGTTGAAGAGAAACAAAATATTGGTTTTAGATGAAGCTACAGCTTCCATTGATTCAGCCACTGATGCAATCATTCAGAAAACTATAAGAGAGGAGTTTGCCGAGTGCACGGTGATAACAGTTGCTCATAGAGTACCAACGGTTATAGATAGTGACATGGTCATGGTTCTCTCCTTTGGTAAACATCTTCTTCCTCATAATGATTCCTCTCTATTTCATGTCAAGGCTCATGAGTACCAATGGGGGTTTTCGGTTTGTTTTTTGTGAACAGGTGATCTTGTGGAGTATAATGAGCCTTGGAAGCTGATGGAGACTGATTCTTACTTCTCCAAGCTAGTTGCTGAGTATTGGTCCAGTTGCAGAGTACATTCTTCTCAGAATCTTGAAGTCCACATCTAAAATATTTTGCAAGTCTACTTGTATCAGCTGCTACTGAAATAGAAATGTCTAATGATTCACATTATGATGTTCTATCTTTTAAAACTTGAGGAAGTACAGTCAAGAGTCATGTCAACAAACAAGTAAGATTTTAACATTTCAATGTTGGTCTTCAACGATTTGAAACACACAATAATGAAAACTTTAGATGACTTAATTATAAATCCATGTGTGATGATTTATATAGGTGATTCACTACAAACGAATTAAGATGGTGTTCTTCACAGACTTCATTCCAAAATCTTTATCGGGAAAAATATTAAGGAAGGATCTAAGAGCAAGACTAGTTAATGGACTGATAAACCAAACTTAAAATGGTTCAAATACATGCTCTTGTGAGTTGTTCACCAAACTTAAAGCTTTAAAACTACTGCTAATTGCGATGTTCGAGTACCAATATATATGATTTTATGTAGACTCGTTATGAGGTTTTGTTTGAATGATGGAATATCACTAACATTGTTGATCACTTTAAATTCATTTCATGTGTCTATTCCAAAGATATAAAAATAACATTGTTGAACCAACATTATAGTATCAGAACAAGTTCTTTGTCATTCATATTTCGCATCATAGTAAGAGATACAACCATATTAAAATTATAACGATTCTATAACGATTCTGACACACAAAATAATGTCTGGCAATAAAAAAACACTTTAATCCCTTTAGCCTTTCATTATGCACTATATATTTGTTTGGTTTCACTTAATTTTCTTGTGTTCGCTTTCAGATATTTATAAGTTCACAGCCGTAAGCAATTGATTACACATTTATCACTGGTCCCGTTTTAAGAAGAGAAAAGAGAATCATCCATCTAAATCGATTCTATAGCTCATTTAATACTTCCAAGTACATTTGACATTGATTTGGCAAAAAAAACTCCATTACTGACTTATTGATAGATTGTGGGACATGCAAGAAAACGTTAATAGTTCCTATCAAATTTAATTCAGTAACAAGAACACACATAAGTTGATATGATGTCAACAAATATGTAAGATTTACTTCTGGTCTTCGAACTCAAAACAAACAAAGAAGCTTTAGATGTCTTGAACTAATGGTGTGATAATCTACATAGGTGGTTCATTACAAGCAAATCAAGATCATGTTTTCATAGAAGTTATACCAAAAGCAGTTTCAGAAAGATTTTGAGGCACTCCGAGCTAATTAATTGGAAACCAAGGACCCTAATATAGACGCACGAGACTTCTGAATGCATGTGTGTGCTCGAACATTAAAGTCATTAAGTATTTAAGAAGCAATTAATTGATATCCGATTTGGTTTTCAAGACATCAACCCTGTAAAGTCAAGGGCATTTCTACAGTTAACTAAATAGTTTTAGTTACGCTAGTTTCCATATCTTGTTTGTATTTGGAACCTAAAGCTAAAACTACCTTCAACAACGTAACATGACATAGTTCCTATCATCATTTCACGATCCTCCTTAAAAAAGAATTACAACTATTTCAGATCAATAGAAGATTAAGGAGAAGAAACATATGCGCTAATGCGACAATGAGAAGGAAGAGGCTCAGCGGAGAAGGTTATTGTTGTTAGAAGTCAAGATCAAATCATGCCCCAACAAGTTCGTCTAGGTTATGCCAACAGACTAGTTTAAAACAATAAAGACTAATCCTAGAAACTGATATATAGAAGCAGTCATATACAAGCTCACAAATCATTAAGCTGGGAGTAAGGGGAATGAGAATGAGGTAGCATCACACTAAAAAGTGGAATATATCTGGTAAAAGAGAACAACATTCATGTTAAAACCTTTTGTTCACGTTTACGACCAACATAATAAACATGAACATGTCGTAGTAGATGCTGAGAAGCTAGAACCTGAACTGGACACTTAAATTAGATTAGATTCCTAATTACACTAAAGCATCAAGGCAATATTAGAAGAAACTAGGTGAAAAGCTGAGGTCAAAAGACAAGCGTTTCAACTTTTCATCAATTATTACACAATCAACACCATAAACGGCAAAGCAAAATATTGCCTTGATGCTTTAGTGTAATTAGGAATCTAATCTAATTGCCATGAGTCTTATCCTGACGCATTCGAGACATATATCGAATTCGCTGTCTCTCTATCCTAGAGGTTTCTCTACTTTTAACTTGTATGCTTTGATGTTGTTTGTTATTAGAGTTTGGTTAAACTCATTCCTTGCTTGTAGTTCGAATGTTTGAGTATTAATGAATGTTGTGTTCCAAAAAAAAAACGGCAAACCAAAAAAAAAAAAAAAACAGTAAGCCTATATGATATGATTATGGATAATAAGCAAACTGAAATAAAAGAAAAGCTTTATTAATGATAGTTCAAAACAAATGGAAGATGTGAAACAATGATGATAATAAAAAGCTACTACAAGAGCCAAACTCAATCTTCATTCATGACAAGACTCAAAACTGTGTTTCTTCCCTGACAAATCATTACCCTAATCACAATCACCGCAAAACTCACGTAAGCAAAGAGAATATAGGGAAAAAATATGAAAAGTGCCAAAAGCAAAAGTACTCAGCGGTAACATTTGTTAGATATTGGGAGCTCTGGTTGATTTGAGTATGAAAGGATGCTGCAAAAGCTGTTGAGCAGACCATCTCTTAGGAGGATCACTCTGCAAACAACAAGACACAAAGTGACGAAACTCCTCAGAGGCCGTAGCCGGAGCTTCCGGAGGCTGAGACATACAAATGGCACACATAAGACTCGCCCAGTCACCTTGTCTACTCACAGCAAAAGGAAACCTCCCCAAGTAAAACTCCAAAATGCTAACACCAAGACTCCACACATCACCAGCATAACCATTGTAACGTCCATGATTCAGATCAGTATTAATCCTCTCAGGACTCATGTAAGCAATGGTACCAACCGACGAGTTACAAGGATCCATGGTCTGCGCCAAGATCCTACTCACTCCAAAATCAGCAATCTTAACGTTCTTATCCGAGTTGATCAAAAGATTCGAAGGCTTGATGTCACGGTGGACAATATGGTGACGATGAAGATAAGCTAACCCGCTGAGAATCTGACGAGACATATCAGAGAGCTCATCCTCTTGCCACACGTGCACTCCTTCGAGACATCCTTTGTCCATAAACTCAAGCAAGACTTGAATCTCACCGTTATGATCAAACATGTCGTGACATTTCACCACGTTGGTGTGATCAACGCTACGTAAGATCTCGATCTCTCTACAGATCTGTCGCCTCACGTTGTCTTCATGGTTACCGTAGATCACCTTGAGAGCGAAGGGACGTGAACTCGGACGGTGGATCACTTTGTAAACCGTTCCTCCCGCGCCGCTGCCGATGCGGTTGACACGTTCAAGCTCTGATAAGCTTTTCGCGGCGGAGACGTTGGTGGAGATGGCGGAGCCTGACATGGGCACGGAGGTTGATGAGGGAGGAGGAGGGAGAGGGAGAGGGACGGCGAGGGCTACGTCACGGTTTGGGAGTGGTATGCAGAGGTCAGGACGTTTACGGAAGCGGGAAGGAGGGGATTGATGAATCGGTTTCATGGTGTCTCTCTTTTTCTATCTCGTCTTCGTGTTATAATGTATATATATATAGTCGCCTTGTAGGGTTTGATTCTTGCTTTGGAGTCAGATCATATCGAAAAAGAAAGATGAAGATGAAGAAAGTTTGGTTCAATGAATCGAATGAAAGAAAAATTTTGGTTTCCAAAAAAAGGAAGACAAGAGATCATATAGGCGCGTGGGAAACAATCGCGGGCTTGGGAAGTATCTGTGTGGTTCTGTGTTGTAACACGTTGACATGTTTTTGTTGTTCTGTCTATTATTGGTGGGTTTTTTTTTTCCTAAGCAAAGACATGATCATCAAAACCAAACAAAAACAATCATCATTCATCATCGTGGGTACATTATCCACGTCTTCGAAACTATAGATTGAATTGTTTGTGTCATCTATAGAGTCCCATAACTGATTGATTTGTTTTAGTTGCGGGGCTATGTAGCATAATTAAGATGCATATCTTTTAATGCATTTTTCTTTTTTAAAATACAAAAATAAAGTGAAATTCAATACAATATTGTTTTTCAAATAACAGTTGTTTATTTTATACTCTAAATATCAATACATACTATTTTCATTCAAATATAGAAAAAATAGTAATATATATTTTTAGATGGAAAACAGAAAGTGAATTGTAATAGATGTTCTTCCATAATAGCATTTAAAATTAATATAGAAGTGAATTAAATAGATTTTCTTCTATAATAGTAGTATTTAGAAGCAAATGTAGCCGTCACCCGGAGAAGTTCTATCACATAGTTGCAGGTCCGGTTCTGAAAAACCCAAAACAACATGGGCTGGAAGCAAAACAAAAAAGTTGTCATATGGTTTGAACCTACCATCTATAACTAAACCACCAGCTAGCTTAACCATCTGAGTTGCTTATAACATTTACAAAATGGTTGAATATTATGTATATGTTGTAGCGGTCGAAAACTGATGCTTCTATTGCTTCCGTCCAGGGTCGCTAATGCGTAGTTGTGCACATAGAAACTATGAAAGATTGGAGCAAAATGGACGAACAAGATTATAGCCCCTAGTGAAAATTCTAAGTCATGAGAACTTTGATTACAATGGAAAAAGTGACCGATGTGATACATCTCAAAATGCTCGAGCCATTGAGAGGTATGAAACTAGGTAGGAAGCAACGCGTTCGAAATCCTAGTGATGATAGCGCAAAAACTGTTAAATAGGCAAACAAATATAAGTTTATCTTTTAATTCTAACTTATTCTTTGCAAAGTTTAAACATGATATTATTTTATATTTATATATATGATAATTATATTTAGTTAAATTGATATGTTCTCTCTCTTCATGAATCTAAATATATAAAAAATGTACTAAAGTACAAACCCAAGTTAATAAAGTCACGTCTATAGATCATTTATCTTTGATATTTTACATATAAGTATTTTTTTGTCACCAACATAAACATCTTCAATTAAGACTCTACTAACCAAACATGTGACTATGTCACCAACATAAACTCAGTCACCATGTGAATAAATAATAACATTTTTAATCTTAATATATGAAACAACTGCTGCAATAGAGTTCTCTAAAACTTTATGATGTCAATAAGTGCACCACTTCTAATGATATTGCATATAATATCAAAATATAAGATACAAAACTTAGATTTTGTTCGTTATATAGTCATCTCTAGTGTCTAGGAAGAGAAATTTAACCAACATGCACATTTTTTTGTTAAGTGATTTCAGTGAAACACATACTCATAGCCGATTTTTGTATTTGCATTATATTGTTCGAGATTATATTCAAGATTATGCATATTTATACACTATAGGACTTGAAAGAGTTGCAGTTTAAAAACTAGACAATTCATGTATATATATTTCAGATGGTTTGGAATCAGTTGATTTGTTGTTAAAAAAATGGGATGAATTATACATATTAAACACTTATATGAAAATATATACATGTATCCCGTGCTAGTTTTTGTCATGTGCACATCGTTCTTCTACATAAAGTTCATACAAAATTAAAAAAATCAATTATAATTTAAATTTTTCTTTTTATAGATTTAGTTACCAATTATTTTTATTAGCCTAGTGAAAAATTTGAACATGGTCTATCAAAAATATAAGTCGGGCATGCATGTATTTCACCTTATGTTTTCAAAAACATGATAATCGTAAGATTATGAAACTTTTTAATAGATTTAAGATCAAAGCCAATTTGATATATATATATATATATATATATATATATATATATATATCCAACATCAATATCATAATATTCACATTCACTCTAATCACTTAAATACTATTCACCCTCAGTCCAAAACAAAGAGAGAGTAAAGACATCCATGCAAGGGCCAAATTGTAAGATCAGATAACTCGAGAAATATTTGATATATCAGAAAAAAATAAATAATTTTCATTTTTGCTGACTAAAGAACATAATTCCAATTCAGCCCACAAGGCTCATCACGTGCGAAGCATGTGACTTACATAGAAAAACAAGTCTGGCACACTTGTCGTTCGTTACTTCTTCCGCCGAGCAAATCCTTCTCTTTCTCCTTTTAGGGTTTCCTTTCTCTCTCCATCGCATGGCCGGCGCCGGAATCCACCCTTACCATCAGCAGTGGCCACCTACAGGAGCTCCGCCTCCTCCCGCCGCAGTATCATCGGCTCCTCCACCACATCCCCCGCCTGTACATCATCATCACCCTCCTCCCCCTGGTTTAGTTGACAACCATAATCGTCCTCCTTATGACGAGGTTACAACTCTAACCCCCTTTCTCTCTCTCTCTATATATATATATATATGTTAGTATTGTTTTGGTAGTTTTTGTGATATGTTGTTAAGACAAGCTTTCTTGATGTTGTGAAGACAAGTTTTCTTTAAGACAAGCTTTCTTGATGTTGTTTCAAGTTGAGATTTTTCTTTAATTTGCGTGCTGTTGTGTTAGTTGTCTTATCGATTGATTTGATTGAGATATGTATATTCTTACACGAGTTTGAACCTGTTATTTCAGCTTCGGACAATCTTCATCGCGGGTCTTCCGGATGATGTGAAAGAGAGAGAGCTTCTGAATCTCTTAAGATGGTTGCCAGGTTACGAGGCTTCTCAGGTGAACTTCAAGGGAGAGAAGCCAATGGGTTTTGCTCTTTTCTCCACTGCACAGTTTGCATTGGCTGCCAGAGATGCCCTTCAGGTCTGTATGTTTTACTTGTTGACTCTAACCCTTACCCTTTTTTCAGTTTATGATGATATATATTGTTTTTGGCATGTAGCATCTGGTGTTTGATGCGGAGTCAAAGTCTGTGTTACATGCAGAGATGGCCAAGAAGAATCTCTTTGTTAAGAGAGGTTAGCTTACACTTTTATTATCTTAAGAATGGGTCATGTTACTGAAGCTTGTTTGATACTGTTTTGTGCATTTTATACGAAGATCCTAGTCCTACTTACTTTCTTTAGTACTATCACCAAATCATAATTAACCTTTGAACCTCTCTATTGTTATTCCGTTAGGAATCGTTGGGGATTCAAATGCTTATGATCAAAGTAAGCGCCTAAGAACTGGTGGTGACTGCACACACTCTGTTTATAGTCCGTCTCCCTTCCACCCTCCACCACCTCCAGTTTGGGGTCCACCTCACGGGTGAGGCATTTGATTCTTCTTCATATATATACAGTTTGAGTTGATTATTTGGTATATTGTTTTCTGTTTAGTTGTTTATTTTAACATCAAATACAATTTGATTTAGGTATATGTCACCTGCACCTCCACCATATGATCCCTATGCAGGTTACCATGCTCCCCCTGTACCAATGCCTCCGTCTGCACCTATAGCAGCTCCTAGTTCTTATGTGCCTGTCCAGGTGAAGTTACGTCATTTTAGTTATATAGTTTTGCTATTATCTACCTGGCATCCATGTGGTACTGGTCGAATAATTTCATTCTACCTATCTTACATGCTTTACTAGCTGGTGACTAGTTGTTACCAAATTTAGTTACGCTGTGAACTGCTCTGAGCTTGATATAGTTTCTGATTGTTTTAAATACTGTTCCCATTTTGCTGATCTTATATCTCATGGTGTTTTCTATCTTTTTTTATTGCAGAATATTAAGGACAACCCTCCTTGCAATACACTTTTTATTGGTAATCTCGGGGAGAATATTAACGAAGAAGAATTGAGGAGTCTGTTGAGCGCGTGAGTATCTGTTTGGTTTGATAGTACTCCCTTCAGTCCATTGCTTTCTTTGAGATCTTAGCTTTAGCACTAAAGAATCCTCTGCTCAACTGTACTTTTTATCTTCCAGGCAACCTGGTTTCAAGCAAATGAAGATTCTGAGACAGGAAAGGCATACAGTTTGCTTTATTGAATTTGAGGTTAATTCTCTCCCCGTAACTATCTGTGTATACGCATTTGAAAACATTGTACAGCGTATTGCTAAACGGTTCTATTTTGACTCTTTCAGGATGTGAATAGTGCCACCAACGTTCACCATAATTTGCAAGGTGCTGTCATTCCAAGTTCTGGTTCAGTTGGCATGAGGATCCAATATCCTTTGAACAAATCACTTACTGTTGCCGCTTCTTTTATATTCCAAAATGCTCGGTTACTTTTTTTCTATTTGAGTTTGTTTCTTCTTAACCCAGTTATACATTTTCCAAGAATCCATATGGGAAAAGGAAGGAAGGTGGCGGCCACTCTTTCTTTCCTTCACCGAGCGCAAATGGAGCTCAAGGAGCCTTGACGTATCAGTAGGCCTTGAAGGGGGGGATGTACTCTCTTCTCTATCTTCCAAGAATAGGATGCATCTTGCAGGCAGTCTGCATTTGCATCCATTTCATTCTCGACATTTTTAAGCATTGCTTCTTTCTCATGTGATGGATGCATATAGTGTGACATCATCAACATATAACATGTGTCACTCCTATTAGCTTTGTTACATGCATTCTCATTGTGTGGTTTTTAAATCTGGTAGGAGTTGGGTTTGCCATTTGTTTGTCTTCTTGCTGCTTTAACGCATTTGCTTTGTGAGATTTATTTTCATCATTTTGACCAATTCATCCCAATGAAACTCCATTAGATCATAACATGTTGACATCCATCAACTTCGTTTCACTGCATGGCCAATTACATCAATAACATAACATTACATTTTGTGGAATGCGGCTCTCATAATCTTCTCTGACGTCTGTGTCATTCTTCATCATTGGCCATCTTGATCATTCTCTCTTAAGCTGAAGAACACGCACATCCATTTTGTGAGTTATTGAAACTGACAGATAAAATTTAGTTGAAGATAGGCACTCCATTACATTGTAGGTTTATATTTGAGCCTATATATATATATATCCATCCCCAGGTCTGGCTTGGCCTTACGCAGGGACAGTCAGGTTGGAATAGTATTTCACGTACAAAGTGAAGTATTACTTATCTTGTTGCGTCCATGAACAGATCTTGACACAGGACTTCCTAAGAACCAGTTTGGAGTCTATTTATCATTTCTCCAAAGCATCCATCTCTTCTCTTACTGATGTCAGTGTCCTCCTGCTTTAGGCTAGTTGATTCTGGACCCTAGTACAAGAAGCGATTTTTTTTCTTTTCCATTGTGTGTTCTTTTAAACACTCGATTAACGTGTGCTTCGTTAACTTGGGGGAGCTTTAAGAATTCAAAATAGCTTTTGTTTAGTTATCAGATTTTGAGAAGCTCGTAACTTAAACAAAGTCTTTGATTTTGAACTCATGGTTTATTCATTTGATGTAAAGAAAGCCATAGATTATATCCTTTCCATTTCAAATGTTACATGTTTTCAATAATTTTTAATCAGTCAAAATTTAATAAATATAATTATTTTTAAAAAATGTTTACAATTTATCATTATTATCTATTAAAATTTTGTATTGAAAAAGTAATTTGTTTTGTAACAATTTGTTTTGCTTGAATATAAGATTATTTTGGAAATGAGCAAGTAATTGAGTGACAAGATAGACAATTTTATCATAAGCAAGAAACGGAAGTTTAATGTTCCATTATTGATTGGAGTGTCTCATCAATCTTTCAATACAGACAACAAATGAAACAAAACATGGTGAGAGATGTTCTTGCGTCCCTTTTACCGTCCTTTTACCATCCCTTTTACCATCCCTTTTACCATATGTATTGATTAAAAAGCCTCAAACTTCAGGTGCATCTGATCGCAAAACTGTCAACAAAGAAGATGAGTTTATTGTCCAAAAAAAAAAAAAAAGAAGATGAGTTTAACAACCAAGATAAGTGCATTGTCTAAAACGACACCTAAAGCTATTGTACACTTCCATTGTAATAAATTCTAATCAAAGTCGAAACCTTTATCATCTCCTACGTAATATTGCACACAGAAGATGAATAACGATCAAACTTGAACAAAAAATTGGATAAGGATGGAGAGTGAGGAAGAAGAAGAAGAAGAAACCTGGTTTCTGGGGCTTTCCATGAGCCCATTTGGAGAGGGAGAAGTGAACCTTCTCGCGATTAATTGATTCCGCCTTGAGTGGTTCCTTTAGACATTTCCTCACCAGATTCGCGCAGATGTTTGAGTACGTTATATACGTCATCCCCGCCCCTCTCCAGAACTGAACCGCCGCGCTCGATGCCATCTACACGAGATTGAGAAGAAGAAGAAGATCGAAAGCTATCTCAAAGTTTTCGCTGCAATTGCAATCGAGAGAGAGAAGATACCAAAGTCAACTCCCCTCTAAGTCAACTCCAAAAAAATAGTTTCGGCCCATTAGTCTTGTAGAAATTAGCCCATGTAGTTGAGTGTTCTCATCAAATTCTCTATTTTTCTCTCCTATGATGATTTTTATGACTAAAATGTTGTATGGTTCCATCACTTATCCATCTCATTGTGCAATGACTGCAACATCACACTCCATATCAAATGCTTACTTGGAGAGGATGAGATATATAATATGATGTCTGGTGGAATAATCAACTTATTTGGAGTAAATGTTGATGTACTTCCTAAAAAGCATCTTTTTCACAAGAAATGTGACAATTTCTATCATCATTGTAAGAACATTGCAGTACAAAAAATATCTGGTACTAGAGTGTATGAAAGATCAAAAAGAAGAAGAAAAATAGTCGATGTAGGAAAAGTTCAGCTGTGTACTGATGTATGTGATCAGATGTCCTATTACAATTCAGTAATGCTAATTGTGTTTTTTCTTTCTTTGGTGTGTTTTTCTTCTTAAAGAATATTTGAGGCATATATAAAAAAAAATCAAGAATTTTATAAAACTATTGTAGTAAAATTGAACCTATTACATAATCCCTTGTTTGATACTCCCTCCGTTTCATTTTAGTTGTCGTTTTAGACTTGGACACATAGATTAATAAAATATTTAATTTTGCATATTTCCAAAATAAAAACACAACTACCAATAGACCTAACCATATTTCAACCAATAGAAAAATAGATTAAAATAAAAATTAATAATTTTTCCATTGAAACTATAAAAAGACACTTATTTTGAAACGAAAATTTTACTCTACAACGACAATTAATCTGAAACGGAGAGAGTAATAGGGTTCTGAGCAGACCTGGTAGTAGAAAACACTAATGATACTCATACCATATACAGAACCAGGTAGAAAGAGGAAAACTGAACATATATAATAGATGACAACTCTTACTTAAAGTGCGTACAGGCTTGATTACTCAGTAACATAATACTATTCCAAGAGATACAACAGAGCCATTTCCCAATTTTTTGGCATCTAATTGGTAAACAAAGAGGTCAAGATAGTATCGTTATTGTCCTCCCTTGTGTGATGATCCAACTACTTGCTTTAGTAGTTTAACCTTGTTGAAATCTGCAGGGCAATAGCTTTTCTCTACTTCCCAAGCGAGCTGTGACATTCCATTAAATGATGATTTTGCTCCCTTTTCATCTGTTACTTCCATTGGAAATGGTATCCTCACGTCATATACACCTCGTGGAGACCAGACTCGAAGGTCGAATCCAAGCCTATCCATCCATATCATCTTTGTCTCTGAAACCTGGCATTAGACAAAGCAAGCATAGTTCTGAAACGTTGCCAACTAATCTGAAGGGAAACTAGCAGTTTTGCTCCTGAGTTTGGTCATTCGTTTCAGCAGTGAATTTACTAACCACAAAGTCCAGATCAACGTATACGTTGCAGAAACGGAAGATGTCTTCCATGTTGTTGGCATTGATCTGGTTGACAATGTCTTCTGCAACATCACGGAGAGGATCAGGACTCGCATTTTTATAATCTGATGACGCCACCCAAATTCCATCCTGGAATATCGTTTTTGTTATTAGAGTTTTGGAACACAACAAGACTTTCCTCTTCTTTAATACTAAGAGACAATGGTACCTCC
Source organism: Sinapis alba (assembly GCA_012274485.2). Lineage (NCBI taxonomy): Eukaryota > Viridiplantae > Streptophyta > Magnoliopsida > Brassicales > Brassicaceae > Sinapis > Sinapis alba. The sequence continues at coordinate 38,458 of MU106389.1, read as the reverse complement.
ATGAAGTCTTCCATTTGGAGAACACGGTCAACTGCTACAACATATAAACTGTCTTCCTCAACTTCTTCGCCAAACTTTTTCCTCCATGTAGCACTAAGACGCTACCACAAAAAAACATTGGGACTTGGGTTCAGTTTAAGTAAAAATCACATGCAGGGACACGACACAATCAAACCAAGCTTCTTACAACAATAACTGTAATACTAACTACACATAAACCTAGGATCTTACAATCACTGTCATGAGAAATCACCAACACCTTTCCACAGACACCTGCTAGAGGCTACGAATACAAGCTACAAACTCAGTAGCTCCTGAGAAACCATGGGATTGTGTATAACTTTGATTTCAACCAGCCAATGCACACACACACACAGACAGACAAAAAGCATAAACTGGTCAATCAAGAAACCCTATAGTCTTCATAAAGAGAAACGATCATACACATTGTGTTCTTTAGAATGAGAGATTACAGTACCTTTAGAGCATTATCATCTCCAGGTCGAGAAATGCTACCTTGTATTGTACACTGAGGAGTCCTCAACCCACATTGCTCTAGCTGATATACACCAAAACACAATTTCACATCATTTTTCAAAACAAAGGATCAAACTTTCACATTTTCTTACAGAAGAAAGCAAATGATGATGACCTGAACATGAAGAGAAGATCTTTTGACGGGAGACAATGCGCGATTGAGGCAAAGAACAGGAGTGCCATCTTGTTCAACGGCGAAGCGAACGCCGACGCCGAGCGGCCAGCCGTCGTGGGTCAAAGTGGAGAGAGTTCCAACGGAGGAAAGCTCCATGATGCTCCTCGAAACCTCCGCCGGAAAGGGCTTGTGGCTCGAGGCGGAGAGATGATGGTTGGTGGCCGTCAACGGAGTATCGGAAGCCGTGGAAACGGAGCATCGGAGGGAGATTGGACGAGATGGGTCTCGTTTTGGAGTGATGAAGTCTTGTTTGTTGATGGGTTTCGAGAAATTCGGAGATGGGAGGAGACTGAAGAGAGTAAAGGATTGGGTTTGGAGCTTCATTTTTGATTGCTTAAAGGAAAGAGACAATGGAAACAAAGATAAACTTCAGAAGAAGAAAAGAAAAAAACAAACCGGATCGTACCGATGAAAACCAAATCAATTACAAAATTTAATCCGGTTAGTGCGTTTTGCAACTATACGTACGGGAGAAAATTACCAGACATTCTGCCTATAAATTCATTTCATTTACATAATCCCAATATTTGTGTTCATTATTTTTTTTTTGTTGGCATATTTGTCAATTTGTGTTGCTTAGATGTGTTTCCAAAATCATATGCAACGGTGCATGAGTGCGTAGTGACTCTGATTATTATTCTCGAGTGGTGTACTTTCATCAACACTGCGTTACGCTACCATTCAACAAACAAACAATCAAGTGTTCATTTCTGATCCCCCTTCACAAACTTCGAACACAAGGAAAGCAAAATACAGGATGTAATCATTGATCAACATGTGTATGTGTTTTTTTTTCCTGAGGTTCACTAAGTTTTGCTTCTTTGTGTAAACCTGTATTCGAGAGAAAAACATAAAAAGTAAACCAATGTTGTATTAATGATGTGGTACCCCCGTCGAGATAAACAATGTGTGATTAACAAAAGTTGAGCATATTAACTTTGAACTCGTACGTATGTGGCCTCTAACGAAAGCTGAATGCATCATTACAATTGCTTTTGAGTAATATAATTAATTACCAAATTAGTCACGTCAAACTAATAACACGTTTATAACGTGTGTTAGACCTATCTGAAATTTTGTGATTTATCATTTGCTTATAAATCAATCAGAAGCATGAACCCAACTTTCTTCTAGATAAAATATTTTTAAAAAAACTATAAATTATAATAATTATGTCTACCATATTAATACTAAGCATAGTACACTAATATTAATAAATAAACACCTTTAATCTATCATATTTATGGCAGGATTTAAACAAACAAATTTTGGTGTCTGCCAACCAAATATCTCAGTTTATATTTTAGATTATGTTACTTTAAATAGATTTTGTATTTTTCGATTTTGTATAAACATCAATCATTTTACTTTATAGATTCCTATAATATGGAAGGCTTGTATTATTCTGCCAAAATTAAAGTAAAGCAAAACTCAATATGATCGGCCAAATTTATGCTGCTAATATTACTGTGATTTTCGCTTGATCTTTGCATCCTATATTAACGCCAAACAACCTTTTTATAATACTTTATAATCTAACAACTATTATTCAATCGTATATGCATCTGAATTTTGTTATATAATTATCCTTCTTTTTATTCTATTGTGCATTTGTGCGTAACATGATTCAAGTTTTATGAAACTATACTCTCCATTCTTTTGACCTTTCAATGATGAGTCACATAAATTTTATGTTACATATATAAAAAAATAAGAAAACAGTTATACATTAAACTAATCATGGAATATAGTGTATACTTTGTCAAATGAAATAAACATGTTGTGTATATACTTTGATCGTCTTTTATATTTCATATAAAAAGAGTCACATATTGTGTCACATGAAATGAAATATTAAACTATACTTTTCAAGTTTGTAATCAAATACTCATGAATGATTTACTATATAATATACTCCCTCCGTTTCGCAAAGAATGTCGTTTTGAGGTTTTATTTTTGTTTCATAAAAAGTGTCGTTTTCTATTTTCAATGCAAAATTTATGAATTTTATTTTCCAATTTAATTTTCTATTGGTTGAAATAGTGTTAGGTGTATGGGAAATGATGTTTTTATATAGAAAATATGCAAAATTAAATGTTTTCTTAATCTGTGTGCAAAAACTTAAAATGACACTTATTATGAAACAGAGGGAGTAATACATTGAGTTTGGTTCGGATACAAAATATATTATTGAGACAATATATATTAAATTGTTTAAATGTATCTAAATAGGCCATGTGTTTAAATAGATAACCATATTAGATCTTAAAATTAAATGGATCTAAATTTTATTCAGAGTTTGCATAAAGATGTGTTTTAAATAATACATGTTTAAATGAAGCGAATTTATCCATTTTGATATATGTAATAAAAAAATTGTTATATTCTTATTCGGTTTTTCCGACAAAACAATATGCGTTTTAAAAATTTGGGTCAAAATCTAATATGCATGTTTAAGTAATTACTCTTAGAAAGAAAATTTTAGAGTATATTCTTAGAATTTACTTTATCATCAACTATATAAGATTGAATCTATATTATATACCATTAGTGAGATTTTTAAATACTTTTTGGTATGATTAGTGATATAAGTATGTGATTTCAAACTTTATATCAATGGTTTGTTAATATTTACTTATTGGCTCCCCAGTATCATTCTCTAAATTGTAGGTTAAAGATTAATAAAAAAAAAGAGAGTAAGTAATGTATAAAAACAAAACAATCAAAATGTTGTGGTCGAATTGTTTTGGTACCGGTTTTATGAAACCACCGGTTAAAAATTATACCAACATTCACGGCAAGAAAAAAGTGTCGGTGGCTGACTAATGTTTTTGTTTGCGTAAGACTTCAACTTCAACAATCAATAGTGACAATAACAACACTCCCTCCCTAGAGATCAAACTTTAACCACTAAAGTAATCAATCACAAGGGGAAGTGAGATTTCATATTTGAGGAAGATACCTTGTCTCTATCTGCCCCACACAACACTCTCTTTGTTGGACTTTCTTTTTCTTTCCTTCCTTCCTTCTCTCTATTTCAACTCTGTATCCTCTGTTTTCACGATCCAGTTCTTGTAAGAAAGTAGAAATGGGTGTGGATTTGAGACAAGTAGTTGCTGGTATTCTCACCATTACCATGTTTGTGATGCTTGGACAGATGCTTCATAGAGATTACTTTGATTCTCTTCAGGTATTATCTTCTCTGCCGACAACTTTTTTCTTTGAAGCAGATCTAATTCAAAGTAGTAGTCGTTTAGCTTGATCAGTGGAACTTTCTTGATTTGTGCGTTAAAGGGTTTTCTTGAAAAACAAAACTTTCCATTTATAGATAAAATGTAGATTTGCATGAATCAAGTTAAAAGTCAACAGTGAAGTGTTTCAGCTGATCATTAGGACATGATTGATTTCATCTCTTTTGTGTAAACCAATAGTGCATAAAACTGAGCCATATCTTCTGTACTTACAGGAGAAAGCTCAGGGAGATGCACACGATATCGAATTCGAAGGATCCAGAGTATCTGTGAAAGGTAGTCTTGTGGGAGCCGTAGAAGGAAATAAAGGACCTTGGATGGATGATAACAATGACCTTAATCCTTGTTGGCCAACATTGCTATCCGGTATGTGTTTGTTTTGACCCATACTCTCACTTATGCAGTTTCTTATTCTTATTTCCATTTGCTAAGGACCAAAACGTTGCAGATGAAGCGGTATCATCTAAAGGGTATGTTACATTCTCACTAACGAATGGTCCTGAGTACCATATCTCTCAGGTATGCTTTATATAAAAGCTCTAAAGTTTGATTCCCAATTTGTGAAGTCAACCATGGTTTTATTCAGAATGGTTGAAGTCTGATCTTATGTTTAGATTACTGATGCTGTAATGGTGACAAAGCATCTTGGAGCAACACTGGTGCTTCCTGATATAAGAGGAAGCAAACCTGGTGATGAAAGGTTAGTGTTGTTAATCTATATGTGGTCATGACATTTTATGATTTTATAATTGGTTTCTAAGATCAATGTATGGCTTATCAGGAATTTTGAAGACATTTATGATGCTGATAAACTAATCAAAAGCTTGGAAAACGTCATCAAAGTTGTCAAACAATTGCCTGAAGAAGTATCTCTAAGAGACATCGCCATTGTTAAAGTCCCTACAAGAGTTACAGAAGACTACATCAAAGAACATATTGAACCCATCTTCAAATCTAAAGGAAACATTCGAGTGGCTACGTACTTCCCTTCTGTCAACTTGAGGAAATCCTCACAAGACGGTGAAACCGATCCTGTGGCTTGTTTGGCAATGTTTGGTTCCTTGGAGTTGCAACCTGAGCTGAACGCAGTAGTTGAATCAATGATTGAGCGGTTAAGGACTCATAGCAGGAAATCAGGTGGCCGTTTCATTGCTGTGGACCTTAGAATCGAAGCACTTGAGAAGCAAAGTTGCCATACAACTGGTGTAGTAGGGTCCAAGACTTGTTACAACGCACAAGAGATTGCTGTATTCTTGAGGAAGCTTGGATTTACTGGTGACACAACCATCTATCTGACTCAGCCAAGATGGGACAGTAGCCTCAATATCCTTAAAGATATCTTCCCAAAAACGTTCACTAAGGTGTGTAGATCAAACCTTCTTTAGTCCAAGAAAGTTTTCTTTCCATGTTGCTAATGTTTTTGTCACTTAACAAATGGCAGGAGGCAGTAATGCCGGCAAGTAAGAGATCAAAGTACCTTGAATCAGAGAGTTCTGAGTATGAAAATGTTATTGACTTCTACATAAGCTCTAGAAGTGATGTGTTTGTTCCAGCCATATCTGGCCTGTTTTATGCAAACACAGTTGGGAAAAGGATAGCTTTGGGTAAGCCTCAAGTGCTAGTTCCAGCAGAGATCTCAGAGACCTCTGGCCTTGCTACAGATTTCATCTCTCCTTACATCTCAAAGAAGAACCACTTGGCCTATTCATGCTTTTGCTGAACCCTGTCACCTTTTCTAAGTTGATCTATCCAAGCATGGGCCTTCTTAGTTTTCACCAAGTGTAAGCTATTTAATTTTCAATATTTTTTTCTTGTTTTTGTTTATGTAATGTTGCCTTGTGTAGGAAAGAAAACAATTGAGGTTTACAATTTGATTCTGTTGGCTTATAGCCTTTGCATTCTATAAATTTTGTTCTATAGTATGAAACACAAGATTGATTTTAGTGTGGAGGGTTTCTGATGAAGGAAGAAGAACCATGTGATCTTTTACTATGTCCATTGGTCCTTAAATCTACTGATGCCATGTGAACAGTCGATTGAGCTCATGAAAGCTTCTGGTTGGTATGAACACAGAGAATCCTCCATGTTAAACCAACACTTTTTGAAAGAAAAAAAAACCAAAGATTGAGCCAAACTCGCCATTAGTACAACCCCAAATCAAATTCAATTCATAGTTGTACTTATACATCATACAAAAAGAAGAAGAAATATGAAAAAGGGACAAAAGAATTGGATACATTTGTAAAATACTATTACCATTTAAAAGAAAGAAAGAAAGGTTAAGAGGTTTAGGCCATTGTCACAGGTTATTGCTTCTGTAGTTGCAGTATGAAGAAGATGAATTATCTAGTAATGTGTTTATGCACTTCTTGAGGCTCTGTATTTACGGAACGGTTTCTTGAAGTAGACGCTCATCGGAGTCCTGGGTACAGGAATCAGTTTCCCAACAACTGCGAGTGGCCAGCTGCAGAGAGACAACATATTAGTGATCTTATAGTTACCATGTTTCATGAGCACTGTGTTTCAAGTAGAAAGAAAATGGTCCTACCTGACAAGACCGATGACAATAGAAGCAAGCCATAGTTGCCAACTCAGTGCAACGGTATGGGCAAACTCTCCAAGGAAAGTAACAATGATTATCTGCATTTTTCAACCACAAGAGTTTACTACCAGATGCTATTAAGTGTCAAGAGACTGTGTTATTGTCTTTACCTGAAGTACAAAAGTGACTCCAACAATTGCAATGAATAAAGGGTTTTTAGATACTCCACTGAAAACATTCATTTCATCAGGTTTCCTTGCGTTGAACTCGTTGAATATCTGCAAGACTTGCATTATTAAAACCAATTCCATGTGATTTAAGAATAATGAGATTAGAAAGTGGAGATGATTTGCCTACTTGACACATAACGAATGCATTGAATATCATAGTGTTCTTCACTTCCACAGCATGTGCATGGTTGCTGTCTTGGCTCAAGCCAAGAATGCTCAAGCCTGCAAAGTTGAGAACTAGGAGTACAGCCACTTGGTACAATGACTGCAACATCCCCAAATTTTAAATTCAGACATATGATTTTAGTAATAAATCAAAACCAAGATATATTTTGTTGAACAAGTCACCTGCACAAGCAAGTTCCTCCACATGATGTTTGTTATTAAAGGTTCCCTGCAAATACAGGAACAGACCATCACGAACCATACACAGAAACCACAATATATCTAATTCTGTTTCACTATAATTTTCAGGAAGAGATCATGTTCATGATGTTATACCTTCTTCCAACAGGGGTTCTGTGCATAAGATGATCTGTTGGCGGCTCTGTAGCGAGTGCAAGTGCTCCAAGAGTATCCATAATAAGGTTGACCCAAAGCAGCTGTATCAAAGAACCACCATTAGCTCTCTTTTGTTGTCCATTTTCAACCATCCAGAATGCATTCATGTTGGAAAGACAGGGGAAGATTAGTTAACCTGTACAGCCTTTAGAGGAACGTCACCAGAAGACATTGCTGCAACAACATTGATTATAAGAGCTGCAACATTCACAGTAAGCTGGAACTGTATAAATTTCTGGATATTTGCATACACAGAACGGCCCCATCGAACAACCTGAAACAGTACAAAATTGCACGATTAGAAAAGGCATAAAGAATAGTTGTGGAGGTGTACACTAAGACTAACCTTTACAACTGAAGCAAAGTTGTCATCCAAAATGATGATGTCCGAACTCTCTTTCGCAACTTCAGTTCCTGATATACCCATAGAGAGACCTATGTCTGCCTATAATACAAAGCAATAAGTCAGGTTTGGAAATGAAACTAACAAAACATAATATAGCAGCAATGTCTAACCTCGTGGAGTGCAGGAGCATCATTAGTACCATCACCAGTGACAGCAACAACATCTCCGTTTTTCCTTAATGCTTGAACAAGCAAAAGCTTGTCATTAGGAGAGGACCTACCCATCACCTGCATTTTACCCCCAAAAGTTAATATTTGCAAAATAGCATCATCAGTAAGGTCACATGATCCTTGACTGTTCATACCGTTATTCTCTTGGCTACTTGTTCTCTCTCTTTTTCAGATAGCTCACGGAACACTTTTCCTTCAATGATAGTAGGCTCAACGGCTTCTGTATCTGAAGCAAATATACCACACTCCAAAGCAATTGCTTTTGCTGTCTGAAGATTGTCTCCAGTCACCATTCTTACCTAGATAACACAAATATCTCATGTAAACATCATAGATGGGTTGACCAGCTATACCATATTACAGCAACATTTAACTGCCATTATAGAGGCAAGGAGCCTACCTTAACACCAGCGCTGGTGCAAATTCTCACTGCTTCTCTGACACCAGGACGACAAGGATCCTATAGAGAGCAAAAAACGTCACATAGTGAACACATAAAACAATCCTCAAGTTACCCAAGCAAAAGCTTTCAGCATGCCTACCTTTATACCAACGATAGCAAGCAAAGTCAACTCATCTTCAGGTAAAGACCATTTATCCAAGTCCTCCTGTTCCTTGGGAACTTTGTTCAGCTCTTGTGTTCTGCATGCAATAGCAACACATCGCAAGCTATTTTTCGCCATGGCATCAATAGCAAGTCTGAAAAACTCCTGTAAAGTAATTTCCAGGACCGAAATGTTATCGATATTTGAGATGAGAGCAGAGTACATGCAAATGTTTTAGTCTTCCTAATTTAATCTCTAGCACCAACAAGAACTTGGAGAGATTCTTATTAACAAATTTTGTGTCACCTCACCTTCTGGCTATCAATGGGCTGCAGAGTACCATTTGAGTCCATGTATTGTGTACAGCAAGCCAGAACTATCTCCGCTGCTCCCTTCCAGTGAATGAAAACTTCAGAATCACCCTGCAGTGAGTTAATATATACTCCTGATCAGCTCCATATGATATACTTCAGAGACTTCCTCATTGAATGGCAAGGAGAAGATGTTCAATGCCTCCACAACATTTTAATTTTCATAATCTTAAAACTGGAGGAAGGATCAAGAAATTACTCTAAGAACAGCAACACCTCCACGCTTTTTCTCAGAGTTGAAAGGGAAAGCATGGATGATAGCAGACTCCGACCTGATAGTATCAAACTTCATCCCCAACTGCAACAATTGCTTCTTTAAATATATTTGCACATAACAGAAGAAACATAGGTCAAAGATGCACCATAGTAAGCAAACATTTGATACCTTATACGCCCAAGACAGAATAGCCTTCTCTGTAGGAGATCCAGAAATCTCCACCTCTCCACCATCCTACAGTAATAACAACATGAGCACTTACCATCCATCACTTGATAACCTCAGTATGAGCTTAGTGTAAGGAGATCAGCATTTTGGATAGTTTAATCCCTTGGGATTAGAGTAGAAAACCCACCTTGGGATGAAAAACATTTCCTGTGGTGTTCTGTGCCACTCCTTCACTTATTAAGGCAACAAGTTTAGGGTGGAGGCCAGAGGGGTTGTCTGCTACATCCATCTTTGATCCTCCAGCATAAGTCTCAACCACAGTCATCTGTAATTTTTTGAAAAGGTATTAAGTTAGCTATCTACATACATCGTTGATGCTTCGTTTTTTTTACTGAGGATACTGACCTGATTCAAAGTCAAAGTTCCAGTTTTGTCACTGCAGATTGTTGTTGCTGAGCCCATGGTTTCACAAGCTGAAAGCCTCCTAACCTGTTAGTAAATGAAATCTGGTCAGACAACAATCAAGAAGAAATAACTAAAGCTAGAGAAGAACTATATTTGATTCTTACCAAAGCTTTGTCTGCCATCATCTTTCGCATTGAGTAAGCCAAACTATACGCATGAAGACAAGAAAAGGTGGATCAAGAACTGAGTTGTAGTTAATTATCTTCTGAGTGGATTATATTAACAAAGACTTACGTGAGGGTAACTGCTAGGGGAAGTCCTTCAGGCACTGCCACAACAACAATAGTAACCTAGACAAATGACATGAGTTAATTGATATGTATATCGAACAACATAATCAGGAATGTGGAATGAATACTTACGGCGATTGTAAATATCTTTACACAATCATCTACAATGTCACTGATACTAGTTGTCCCTTTGACAAACTGGGTCGCTCCACTAGAATCTTGTGTAGTTCCCGTAAAATATCTGAAAAATAACTCAAGGTTATAGTAACATTCCATGAAGTTGTACGCCAAAAGTTTTATTACCTTACAAGAAGAGCTACCAAGACAACAAGAGCTACCGTGAGCCCCACTATACCGATGAAGGTTGCAAGACCATTTAACCGCACCTGTTATCAGATTACCAAAAGGAACTTCTTGAAGACATGTTGTGGAGACCATAAACCAATAAGACAGTGATCAAGATGATATACCTGCAAAGGGGTTTCTTCACCAGTATCCTCTGAGATACTTGCCATCAACAGTCCCCATTCAGTGTTGATTCCAACGCCAGTAACCTGTTGAAAGACTCACAAAGAATCAATACCAGAAAAACGTGTAAAAAGAGAGGTTAGAATAGGACCAAAGACATACCAGCATATTACCAACTCCGTCAGCTACTTTACAACCAGACATTAGAAAAGGAGATTTTTGATCCTTGTTGACCTGCAACAAGAGACAGTGTTAGTAAGAGGAAAGAGAAGATTAGCACAAAATTTGAAGAAGCAGAATCATTGATGAACTCACAATCTTGCTTTCACCGGTCATGCTAGATTCATCAATAGCAAGAGAATGGCCACTAATTAGCACTCCATCCGCAGGGACCTAGATGGATACAGTATGTAAGGCCAAAGTGTAGTATAACAACTCTGAATGCACAGATGAAATAGATTTCGAGAGAGCATACGTACCTGATCACCTATTCTAAGAGGTATAACATCTCCAACAACAACGTCATAGATTGAAATCTTCACTGTTCTCCCTCCTCTCATGACCTGTAACGTTTTCGTTTATTTAAATGTCAGCTTAAGAACATGTAATTTGCAAACAACCTATAAAATGATAAAGCAAGCACCTCTAGTTGTATATTCCGTTTTTCATCGTTGAGGTTTTGAAACTGAAGAGATTGGCGATAGTCACTAACAGCTGAAAGAATCATAAGATAAGGCTTAAAGAAAGAGTCGTCTTAAATGGATGAATGTGAAACTGATCCTAACTAGAAGATGTAAACAATATAGAGATGAAAAAAGCATGTTGATACCTGTAACAATAATGACAAGCAAAACTGCAAAAGCAATGCTTCCACCATCAAGCCAACCTTCTTTCAAACCCTGATGAAGTAAGTAACCAAGAAGAGAGTAAAGCAGACAGAAAATAAGTTAGTTCCTAGTTTGGAACATTAAAAAGGAAAAAGGCAAAAACATATACCTCTGTTTTTATTCCCAATGCTAATGATGTTACAGCCGCTATGATCAAGATAATAAGAGTCAAATCCTGCCAAGCTTCCCAGAGGAACATCTTTTTGGACACAGAGAAAGTTATAAACATATAAGTTATCAAAAAAAAAAGTTAGGAAAGAGTGTTGAAGAAACCACCACAGATATATGCTTACATAAAAGCTTTTCCCCTTCTTCTTTGGATAAGTGTTAGATCCAAATGCATTCTTCCTATCTGTCACCTCTTTCTCATCTTCCTCGATTCCTTGCTCCATATTAGTCTTCAACTTCTCTGCAACACCTTTGACCTAAGAAAAAAGGTAGAGTAACTAATGTCAGTTCCATGAAATACTTGCCATTTTATAGCATACAAATGAATGCAATAGGAGTCATTGTATCTCTAACCCCTCCATATTGCTGCAAAGTGGAGATGTTCTGGTTCCTGGTCATTGACACAAGTTTCTCAAGGTCAATGTCAAAGTTACCAGTTGAAGGTGATGGAGTTGAAGGTGATGATGATCCAACCGCTGAAATCATCAAAAAAAGAAAAGAAAGAAAGAATGATTATCTAACAAAAAACAGAAACTGGTCTGACTTATATGTGAATAAAAGAAAAGAGAATCATATACCACCACTAGTTTGCTGTTCTCCAGCCAACTTAAAAAGCAATGCTGCCTGATTCAATAAAGCAATTTACAGATGTGAGTTCAAGAAACGAACTAGGAAGAAGTGATGATGAAATCAAAAAGCTTCTAGATGAATACGTACCCTAATGACTTGAGCATGAGCTCTGATCATCCTTCTACGATTCTCATAGTGTTCTTCTTTATTGAGATCCAAAGTGTATCGAAACCGACGTGATGCGTTCAATACAAGTGCCGCTTGCTGCGAGCACAAAAATGTAAATGAAGATCGAATCTATCACATTTTAAGGTAAAGAGAATCAGAGAAGACATACCCTCCAGCGACGGAGAGATTGTGCGGATGCGTTCTTGGTGTTATCAAGGTCGAAAGGATCATCAGGATCGTGTTCAAGCTGTTCATGGTGCTCATCTTGTGTTCTGGCTGATCCTCCAGCTTCCATGTCGTCGTGACGTCCTGACATTGACGTGGGGAGCAATCCATTGCTCGACGACGTAGTGCTCATCCTCCCTCCCTTGGTCTCACCCACCTCTTCTTCCTCTTTTCAACAAAACCACAACAACAATACAAAAGAGAAAACAGAAACGACCTTTCTCTGATAAAAAGGTCGTTCGTTATTAGTTTGGCGAGAGAGATGGCCAAACTAGTAAGAAGGAGAAGGCAACAAAAACCTACGAATTTCTCTCTCTCTTAATTTTTTTCTCTGTAAATCACAGAGAAAAATAATAAAAGAGAAACTAATTAGAACAACAACAACAAAACTCAAAACAAAAGAGACACAGAGAGAGAGCTCAACTGAATGACGACATTGTCTATATTTGGTCTGGTTTTCGCAAAAATAGCGGAAAGTTTGTTTGGTTTGTTTTTTCTTTTCATGGGAAAGAGTAGCACATGAAGCAGAAGAAGGATATTTTCCCGGGAAAGAACCATGGCATCTCTCACCATTAAATATAATGACATGGCTTATCTATTTACATTTAAATAATCTTTTCTCAGATCTAACTACAATTTTTAAAATATATATATTTCTAAGCTCTATTCACTGAACAAAGAAACATTTTATAAGATTAACTTAATAAAAAAACTTAGCAAGAAAATATAAAAAATGATGAGGATAGTGAAGCTGCAGAGGAAGTTCGTATAAAACATGGTGAACGTGTGTACGACGTAAAAGTCTCTTTGGGTTGCACGACATCACCAATTATTGTTTAAATTATCTACTGAAGTACACGCTTTTAATTAAAATAATAAAAATGTTTTTATGTGGTTGTCAATAAAATTTAAAGTTACAACTTCACTGTTTCTACCTGAGGAAAATAAAAAAATAAGGCTTCTGAAAACAAATTAAACTTACAGATGAAAGAGAGACTGAGCAAATGTGTTTTTTTCTTGGTTTCTCTTCTCATGAGTGATCTTTCTAAATTATACAACAGATTATGAGTGTTCCAAAGAACCCTCAACCAAACTCACATCCTTTTATAGCGTACAACATGCTTTACTCACTTCTCTCACTGTGAGTTGCTAATGTCACCAGCTAGCTCAGCCTCAAGAATTGACTCCTGCAACAATGTGATCAATAAAAAAATTTATCTTAAAAGAGCAATTCAATCTCCAAACTTATCCATTCCTTTCAAGCGATATAATGAATACAAAAAATGATGTTGCTCACTCACATCAATCTTATTCGCTGGCAGATTCTGTGCTGTTGGAGGAGGAGCTTTGGATAAGTCTCTAAGTGCCCCCTGAAATTATCAAAAACAATGTTACTGTTTGGTTTATATACATATAGTTGGAATAGAGCAGACTGATCAATGAGACAACAACGTGATAATAGGAAGTGTTATTAGCTTTACCTTGTTTGCCCACATTAGTCCACATGCATTACAAAGTGTTCTTGGCCCTTCAGGTCCACGTCGCATCATTGGAGTTGACTTCTCACTGGTTCCACAGTGCCGACATCTTTTTAACATGTTCACAACCGTTCGAAGATGACAAAAAATCAGAGGTAAGCTTTCTTTACTAAGCTACAAAAATAACTTCAACATTTATAAGAACTTAACACGTGAAAACATAGTCGGTCTAGAATGTGTGAAGCATTGGTGATAAGCACAAATTTCACAGTTGAAGTATCCCAAAACAGCAACATGTTCTAGAGCTTGTTGAGGTTAATATAAAAGTAACAGGTAAAAGTTTAAAAGCAGTTTTTCAACTTACAAAGCCTCTGGCTTCTGAGTCTCAGTCCCATCCAAGCCCCAGCTCTGGCCTGACCCCCAATCCGATCCAGTGGATGCAGAATCCTCATTGCTTGACTTGGCAGATGTGAACTGCCCTTTCTTACGCTGCATTCTGCATGCAGAAAACACGAAACCTATTAATCACAACTCAAAAAATGGGCTTCAAAAAACTATTTGGTTGAGTTAGAAATAAACAAACGTACCTCAATGCTACCTCCTTCCTGACAGTATAACGAATTGTCTTATCAAAATTCCTCCCTTTTCTTTTCTCCCTAAATCTGAGCAACGAGGCTTGCCTCTGCGGGGCACTAAACCTTTGAGGAGTACCAGATAGACCCTGTTTCATGCATTAGTCAGGCAATAAACTCTCGAGTAGTAAAACTTATATCCCATATATGGTATATTAACAAGTCTTTTATTACCAGTACCCTATTGTTCTGATGAGGTGATCCTAAGGTTGTCGGGAGAGTCTGCGGTACTTCCCGTCCACCAAGTAATAAAAGCACAGCTTGAACCTGCAGTAACAAACAAGAGCTTTAATACGCAGAAAAAAAACACCAAGCAGCTTCTGGATGTGTTGATACTAAAATAACATAACTAGACCAAACCCAAGATGCTAGAAGAATTTAAAGTCACCTTCTCAGGCAAGACACGGTCAAAAACATAAACTTGTCCCTGAAAGGACAAGGTCAACTGATCTCCATTTTCACTGCCACGGTCTACAACCTCACCGCGATGGTCAGATGTGTTACCAAGGTGAGAAGGAAGGTCTGCCTCCAGTCCCTCATTCATCACATCATCAGCGTGCTGCTCATCCATCATACCGTGATGTTCATACTGCACATGCATTGAATGATTTGGATCTTGAACTCCGCCATTGTGCATTCCACCGTTGTTTCCATGAAGGTCATCATCCATGGCCTTTGTTCATCAAAGTGTCACCCAAAAAGACGTTCAAAGAAGTATCACTACAAGAGGGCTTCTTTTATAAACAAGATTATATGACAATAATTAAAACTTGGAGATAAGATAAGATAAGATAATCAATCTCATATAAGTCATAACAAGAGCTATACAACACCTTAAACCCTAACAATATATTAATCCAATTCCAGGAAACAAAAGGGCACACATGAATCAGATCGGATTGGAAAAAGTCTAAACCTTTGAGCTAAGAACACATTAGAAAAGGATCAAACTTTAACAATTGCAATTGCTGCCAACTAAAAACCCTAGAAAAATAGGCAATTCTACATACAAACAAGAAGCCCCACTTTATATAATCCTCTTTGAGAATGAATTCGACTTCGACAAGCAACAACAACAAAAAAAAAAAAGCTAAGGTCAAAAAGGGAACCTGTTGTTTCAGAGGAACGCAAGCAACAAGTATGGAGGATGGTGAAGTGGTAGTAATTCACGATTACCGGAGGAGTTGATTATCCAAGGGAGGAGATACCGGAAAGAGGCAACCGAGGAGAGGCGAGCCAAAAAGAAACCTCTTTTAATTGATTTTTTTACTTTTTTATTGTCTAACTCTAATGATTGATTTTTTAAAAATATATATATTTTAAAAACTTTTTTGGACAACATAAACAGACTCATTATCATTTATCGACTAATGGGCTTTTTGGTCGAATGTCGTTATCTTATGTGGGCTTAAGCCTGTCAAGAGAAATCACCAAAATCCCCGAATCAGGGCAGACCAAGTCAGTATCAGCCCGTTATTAGAAGCCCCATTTGACTCAATCTTTAAGCAAAGTTTTTTTTCCATTAAAAGTCATATATTTTGATTAGAACGATTATAAATAAATAATCATTCATACAATAAGTTCTACAACAACAGAGGTGGATACAATTTTTAGTTATCAAGTTTATGATTTTGAGCATTAAATTTGGCGCTGATTCGTTATTTGTCCTCTTTATGTATGTAATTAAATTGATTATTTTTAAAAAAATTCCCAAAGAAATATACTCCCACACTCCATGTGGTAAGTAAGCGTTTTCACGTTGGTTTTTAAAGTTGAACTTTGTCTAAATTGATCCCCAAAATAATATAACGCCCTGATGATCAACTCAACCATCTCTTCTTTTACTTGTGTCTTTATTCCTATCTGCATCAAAGTAACATATTTAAACGAATTAAAGAATCAAAAGTCAAAACATATAATAATTTATTGTTGACAAAACAAGATTTTACCACAAAAATAAAATAAAATAAAATGAGATTTGTTGTTGTGGTATCATTATCATGTGTTATGGTAGCGTTAGAAAAATATAATATTGGGTATTTATCTTAAGAAAATAAAACTAATAAGCCAAAAGGTCCGCACTGTTTTTGTGTTTTGTTTCACGTTGTTTGTATACAAAAGTTGACCCCAAAAAAAAAAAAACTGTGTAATCAATCCTCTAATCTTATTTTTACCCACAAAAAAAAAATACAGAAAAAATATTTCTACTTTTACATATAATAATAATGTAGTTTCAAACCTACGCTGGGAAGTCCTTATTCCAATAATAAGCTCTAACTTTATATTCAACAGTGAAAGATCGTAAAACTCTTCAAGCTAAAAAAATCTCTCATTCTCCACTTCGTCGAATCTATGACCACCATGGAAGCTCTCTCAACTTCATCATACATCTCTAATTTTCCCCAGATAAAGCCCATCTTCAAATCTTCGCTACCTTCTTCCCAGTCTTCGTGTTGGTTATGTAATCCGCGAATCCCCAATCTGAGAATCAGAGGTGGATCAAGCCACGGGGGGCTTCGAATACAAGCTCTCTTACACAACAACGACACACCAAGTGAAGGTGACGCAGAAAGTAGTGGGCTTGGCCTTTTTCCTGGGGATATCTTCTCTCTATCACAGGTACTCGTTTTTGATTCTCATGGAAAGAGTTCATTTTTTGGTTGTGGGTACGCTTAAAGATGCAGACTTGTTATTGAATCCAATCTTAGATTGGTGTGTAAAGATGAATTTTTGAAGTAGATATTCCCAGTGGCATGTAGCTTTCTTCTGTTATGTTGTTGTGAAGGGAAAAGATTGACACTTGTTGTTAGACCTGGGCATTTCTGGTATCGATTCAGTTCGATTTGGTTATTTCAGGTATCAGGTAGTTCGGATAGGGGTTAGAGGATCCATTTACTACTTGAATATTTTCGGTTCGGTTCGGTCTCTCATAGTAGTGTAATCGACGATGTGCAGACATCTCTTGCACTTCCTCAGGGTTCTGGTAATAGTGGTGGAAATCGAGCTGGCCTTTATAGAACTCCCATATCTGGTGGAGTTCAGAATGCAACATCAGCTCATGCCTTACCTCCACCTGCTTTAGCTGTACGGAACTTGCTTGAGCAGGTATAAAGATTCGTTCTGCCTTTAAGATTACCTTCTTCTTTTTTTTTACTTGGATGAGAAAGATGATAAGCTCTTTATCTGTTTTTCTTTCTTTAAAATGATTCAAGGCTAGGTTTGCTCATCTATGCACAGTTATGTCTAAGATGCACCATCGCAGGGAAGGTTACCCGTTTGGCTCTTTGGTGGATTTTGCACCTGATCGGATGGGCCGTAAGTCACTCTATCTTTCTTGTTTTTCTCTACTGCTCATAACTCTGCAGCTGCTTCTTTCTTTTGTATGCTGAGATCTCCTCGTTTTAATGACTTATTACTAGTGGTGGACAGTTGATTCATAACTATTCAACTCCTCTGACTGTAAAAAGTTTGTATGTTTTTTTTGGGGGACGAATAGGAGGGAAGTTAAATCTATATGGTTTTTTTCTTTTCCTTAAATCTCAATATGTATGTAAATGTAGTTCTTTTGGGTGGTCGGGATAGTGTTGAAGGCAATGCTTAGAATAGTACATTAAAAGTCTTGTGGCTGAGATAATAGATGCACGTTTTCTTGAATGGAACAGATCCAATATTTTTATTTTCACCGTTGGCCATCCACACACGAAATCTCTTGGCTGAACCTAGATGCAGTCTCGTTGTTCAGGTAACATTTTTCTTGTGTTTAAACGACAAAGACAAAGGTTCATTCTCTCTTTTATTTTTTTGATTCTGTAACGGGGATTTGGCTGGCAGATACCCGGATGGAGTGGCTTATCGAATGCAAGAGTGACATTATTTGGTGATGTGTACCCATTGTCCGAAGATGAACAGGTGGGGGTAGCTAACTAATTGCTAATTTTGTTTCTTTTCAATTAATGGGTTGAGTAGACATGAATCTCACCTGCTTAAACATATCTATGTGCGAGTAATATCTCTGGTTGTGACTTGGTAGGAGTGGGCTCATAAGCAATATATTGCAAAGCACCAGCACGGACCTTCCGAGCAATGGGGAAACTTTCACTATTTTAGAATGCACAACATAAGGTTTATTTCCAATACATATAGGATGATTGTTTGTCTCCTGTTCATCTTATACATACCTAATGTGACTCTTGGCAGTGATATATATTTCATTGGAGGGTTTGGCACTGTCGCTTGGGTTGATGTCAAAGAGTATGAGGCTTTACAGCCAGATAAGATCGCTGTTGATGGTGGTGAGCAGAACCTCAAGGTGCTTTATTTCAAATCCCTCTCAATTACTCTATATTCTCCATCCATTCTTGTCCTTTGGTAATTGAAGCAGGTTCTTACTTTTCCCTCTTTAACTTGTGATAGGAACTAAATGCCATCTTCTCAAAGCCGCTTAGGGAGCTGCTGTCTACTGAATCAGAGGTAGACGATGCTGCTCTCATCTCTATAGATAGCAAAGGGATAGATGTACGTGTTCGTCAAGGTGCTCAGGTAAAGTAAACAGTGTTGTCGTCTTGTTGATTTTTAAAACCTTCATGGTCACTCATACAATGTTCCACTCAGCTTTTCTTTTCTTCTTTGTGTTTTTGGGTTTTGTAGTTCAACATACAAAGGCTAGCATTTGAGGAAGGTCATGGCGTTGAAACGCTAGAAGAAGCTAAAGCTGCACTATGGAAAGTGATGGAGAAGGTGAAGCTAAACTATTTGCAGAAATGACAAATCCCCTTTTTCTCTAGAGTTAAATTGTTGTTTGGTTCCTCTCTCCCACTTTCTGAACTAGCTGAAATTTTGTAGTTTCTTCTGTTTTTACCCTCCTTTTATAGAGTAACAAAAGATGTCTCTCTGTTTGATATTTGCAAATTAACACTTACACAAACAGATCTCGAATACATGCTTCTGAGAAGAGAAAATGTTTTGTGATTAATGAGAAACAGAAGACAACTGTGAAATGAAAAAAGCACACAAAGTTATGTGCTGAAAATATTGAGATTTTCATAAGTTTGTGTTCATAGCTTACAATATACATACTCCCTCATCAACATAGAAGATAGATATAGCAATTGTTTTCTGGAGTGGGATGAGTAAGGCTCAAAGAATATAACTTGAAAAAGAAAAAAAAAGAATGTTGCGACTTTGCATTACAAAAGGGAGATTGGTTGTTTGTCTATCTCATGGATTCAGTATCAGTTTGGTTCTCCACATCTCTGCAACTACCTTACGTGGCCCAGGATCATCAGGACCTTTGTCTCGTTGCCCCGAGGTGAAGTATAACTTCCCGTCCCAATACCCAACCAGCGTCGTCTTCACACGGTATGGCAACTTTCCAATCACATACCATTTCTGCAGAGCAAATAAAGTAGTCAGCTACTGTTTACACTTATTAACCGTCTAAAGAGGGTCTTAAGCATATAGGGACATGTGCTTTTACCATTGTATTCAGGTTAAACTGGAAGATTTCACCTACGAGAACCATCTTCTTGGTTTCAGGATGCTTCTCTGTAGTGCCTCCAACTATTACAATTGAATTGTTAACCACTTTCCAAGCAAATTCAATATGTGAATCCGGTTTTGGCATTGATGGCATAACTTTCCACTTCATTTCCTCGTCCAGCATGTAAACATCACTGAATACCACCTTCAGAATCAACAAGGTGAAGGAAAGGACACAACACAAGCAACACTCAGGGAATTGCAAAAACGGAAGAGAAGTCATATGATATTTACTTCAACAGGTAGTCCACTGAATACCTACCTCCAAACGACGTGAGCATTTGAAGATGGGAGATCCTGGTTTAGCCATGAAATCACCTTCTTGACCACCAAGCACAAAAAGCCGATCATCCACTACTACGCATGCTCTACAGTCACAAGAACAGTCAAACTCATATAGATGGAGGATAATGTATGAAGTTATTAGCAGCAACAGCTTCCAATGAAATTGTGAAAATAAACCTGTGAGGTCCTCCACGAGGGATTGGAATTTCACTTCTCCACTCTTTTTCCAATGCTTTCCCATCTTTTACAGCAATACTCCAGTGTTCAAGTCCAGGTGTATGTCGATTCTCTTTGCTTCCACCCATCACGTGGAGTCTACCTCTCCATAGCTGAGTAGCTGGAGCATACCTGAATGTAAATAAAACCTTGCCACTCAGTTTCTCTTAAACATCTAACATGATGATAACAGAGAATATCAATCTTGAGCAGCAAAATGATATCCAAACTTACCTAGGAACTGGTAAGGAAATGAAGTCAGTCCACGTATTCGTATCAGTATCGAGCACAAACGTTTTAGCTGTAGGCCCTCTGCATTGAGGACCATATTGACCAGTGACAATGTAGATGTACCGCCCATCCGTTACCATCCCTAAATGAGAATGTGCCATCTCTTTAGGCATATCAAATCTCCCTCCCCACGTATTATCCACAAAATTGTATATATCAACATGCGTATGCACCTGAGTATAGAAAAAAGAAACTCATTATCATTGGTCTGCTACTAAACAAAGATCTAAAGTCTCTCCGGTTAGAAAAAGGCTTTACATACAAGATTAATGTTGCCGTAACCAGCAAAGACATAGAGAAGATTCCTAATCTGAATAGCAGCTCCATCAAGACGAGGCACAGGTGCAGCTGCCATCTTCTCCCATTGTAGTTGAGGAGCATCCAAATCTTGAAACGTTGCAGAAAGCTTCCTTTCCCTACCTTTATCCTTCTTCTGCTTAGTGTCTTTCTCCTACAAGCAGCATGCAAGAAAGTGTTATCTTCCTCTTTTGTATGAGATCTAATTGTAAGAGAGAGAGAGACCAAAAGCGAACAGTTACATTGGATTCAGGAATCACGGTGGTAAAGGAGGAGGGAAGATAAGTCCCGGCGGGGGAGAAGCGATGAGAAGAAGCCCAAAGGAAGTCGGCAACAAGTCCCACTGCTAAAAGCGAGAGGCATGAAAGTAACACAAGCCGCCCACAGTTCTGTTTCCCCGCTTGTCTCGCCATCTCTCTCTCTCTAATTTAGCATATCCCTTAAGTGCTTCACAAACTTTAACCAAAGGTTAAACCTTTAGATTCAGGCGAACACACACGATTGTTGGTGGATGTAGAGGTGACAGATCTTGATCTCCGAGAGAACGCAGAGGGCAAAGCCGAGTTCTTTTTTTCTCTTTATATGTTTATTTTCCTTATTTTAAAATTAAAATGAGCGAATAGTATTACAAAACAGGGTTTAACAAAGTTGTCGGCTTCTCTGTGTTTATCAGAACAGAATCCGCCGCGCTCTCTCCTTCTCCTCTCCGGCTTTTGTTCCTGGGTGAAGGGGTTCGCTTATTTTCGTAAAAAGGTTTTGGCTTTCTTCCTTTCTCACATGTTCTTAGCGGTTTACAACTGTTTTAAAGGTTTTGGTTTGTTATCTGGTGCAGTTGTTGTTGTTGGGGTTTGTTTCTGAAATGGCTCAGTGTGTGAGGTCAACATTAACTCCTTTGAGAACAACACCTCAGAGCTTTACTAGGACTGTGTCTGCAAAAACCCAAGCTTTTGCATCAGTCTCGTTCCTCAGACCACTGCCTGAGTTCAAGAGATACCCAAAACAGTATTCAGTAGTTATGTCTTGCCAGGGAAAGGACCAAAACCAGAAACAGTTGTCTCTTGACGATCTAGTCACGAGTAACCGTAAAGGGGAGGTTCTTGGCACAATCAAAGACTCGCTTTCTAACTGTCTCTCAGAGACCAATCTTCTGGAGACTGTTCCTGGTCTGAAATCTAGAATCAAGGGCAAGGTTAGTGTGGTGTTTTCCTATAAGGACCAAAGTATGTGTTCAACCAAACAAGTGATAGTTGAGGAAAATTGATTTTTTGCAGGTGAGAGATATCTATGATGCTGGTGATTATCTGGTTCTTATCACAACTGATCGGTTGAGTGCCTTTGACAGAAACCTTGCTTCGATTCCCTTCAAAGGCCAGGTTTTTTTTCCTCCGCTAGTTGGATAGCTCAATGTGTTGCAGAAAAAATAATTAGTTTGTGCTGCTGCCTAACTTTCAGGTTCTTAATGAGACCAGTTTGTGGTGGTTCAATAACACACAACACATAACTCCAAATGCAGTCGTTTCATCTCCTGATAGAAATGTTGTTATTGCAAAGAAATGCTCTGTTTTCCCAATAGAGTTTGTGGGTTAGTTATATAGTCAGATGCTTCTCTATGCAGCCTTTGTTTGCTTGCTTTAGTTCTCAACTGTTTTTCTTTTTATAGTTAGAGGATATGTGACTGGAAGTACCGACACATCTTTATGGACCGTATACAACAAAGGTGTTAGGAACTATTGTGGAAATGCGCTCTCAGATGGTACAGTTTCTTTTGTTGCCTTGGATAAGCTGTCTTCTTCTTTTAAGTACATCTCAGAAGATCATTTGATAAACTGATTACTGAACTTTTCAGGATTGGTAAAAAACCAGAAGCTTCCAGCTAATATACTTACTCCAACAACTAAGGCCGAGGATCATGATGTGCCCATCTCTCCAACTGAGGTCTAATAAATCTTTCACAGAGAAACTAAAGTAGAAACCACAAAAATTTGCAAGGAACAATGGTTTTTGAGTCATTAGCTTGCTATCTCAGTGTTGTACTTAGCTGTAACATGAGAAGAAGTCTACCCAAAGTTGTTTAGTTATGTGTTGCTTCTTATCTGAAGAATGATTCTTGCAGATAGTTGAAGGTGGATTCATGACTCAAGCTGAATTTGACGAAGCAAGCGTGAAGGCTTTGAGCTTGTTTGAGTTTGGGCAGGTTGGTTACATACAACTAATCCGTGTAAAGTCATAAATAGTAGTGGTTTTAAGAATCCTATAATCGTTATAAATTTTGCTTTGCTTCAATACTAAAATCTGTTGGGAGGTTTTTTAGATTCTAAATAAATATATTACGGTTTCTTCAGCGTGTCGCCAAGGAGCATGGACTGATACTGGTGGACACAAAATATGAGTTTGGAAGAAGTAGTGATGGCTCCATCTTGTTGATTGATGAGGTGAGTCTTATTCTCTCCTTGCAATCTCTCTTTAACACAAATCTGTACAACTGCCATTCGCTTATTATAATCTGTTCAACATTGTATATAGATTCATACGCCGGATTCAAGCAGATACTGGCTTGCGGGTTCTTATGAAGAACGCTTCCAGAAAGGTCTTGAGCCTGAAAATGTTGATAAGGTGAGTGTTTTTTTTTCTTGTTTTTGCTCTTCCCACATATAGTTCAAGTCACGGTTTGTCACATGTTCTTCTTTTTTTTTAATATCCAAACAGGAGTTCCTAAGGCTGTGGTTTAAAGAGAATTGCAATCCATATGAGGACGAGGTATGCTTACTACATCTTTAGAATGTGAATAATTCCAGCATTACATGAAAAACTCTGCTAAGTTTGTTGGTGTCTATATTTGTCAGGTCCTCCCCGCTGCTCCAGCAGAACTCGTAACTGAATTAGCTTGGCGGTATGTTGTTTAGTCTGTAAACTAAGATTATAAACGTACTTGACAACATATTTTATATGTGAGAATAACAATGTGACCATATATAAGCTGTAGAGTGTAGACTGTGAGATTAAACATTTGCTGGACTCTGTTATTAGACTTTTTGCTCCTAGTATTGGTTTCTAAAGAAGTGATGAGAGAACACGTGACAATGGCAGGTACATTTTCTTGTATGAGACGATCACTGGATCAAGAATTGACATTCTTCCAACACAGGTATGATCATGTTCATCCCTAGGTCTTCAACTTCTCTCACTTGTGATTTTTGTTACATTTGTCTTTAGAAGCGTATTGATCCGTAGCTTTATTAACAGGAACCAATACATGACCGAATCTCAAGAAACACAAGCCAAGCACTTTCATCTCTCCGTCAACTTTAATCTTTGATACAGCTTGTAGCCAATGAAGGAAGACAGTATAACTCTATTTCGTTTTCTTGTTGCATTTATATGTCAAGATTGTTGTGACGAGCATAAATTCCAACTGTGAAATTTCAACCAAAAATTAAAATAATTTGATCTTGTAAAAGGTGACGCCTTTAAAAAGTTCATTTGTTTTCGTTGTTTGCATTGGATCGGCGCATTAGTATTTAGTTGAGAACTGAAGTAACCTTTGTACAGAACCAAGAGGCTTGTGACCCGATAAAAGGTAAAAAACAATCATCAATGAAAAACTGAAAAGCTTAAAACTTTTAAGGTGTTTGAGTCACAGTATTGTTCTTCTTCCTATCGATGCTCTCTATCTGAGGTTAGTACTAAGTTGGTAATCCTGTTTGTTGCAGATTTGCATTCAACAACCAACCGCCTTTTTCTGAGACATGTAAAAAATCCTAACTAGAGTCTCTCTATCTTTCTTTCTGTTCCATATGTTATAAAACCGGCTTTTAGCTTCTTCTACATATAGACAAAATTCTTCTACTTCCTGCCTTTATCAGTCTCTCTACTTTTCTGCAACCAAAGATAATAAAACCATACCAGTTTAAAACCGACTCCAATTTTGAAAGGAAGAGCTAGTTACAGTATTGACTTAGGATAGCTACCTTTTCACGCATTCACTTTGTTTCTTTTTTGCCACTATTGACCCTGAAAAGTTCCACGAAGAGAATTGGCAAAAGGCTAATGATTGATATGCGATAATGCCAAGGACTTAAAGGAGAACTTTCACATACCAATAGCTAGGCTGTTTGAATTGTTGAGGTAGCACAGTTGTCTTTCTCAGTCTCGGGCTGTAGTGTTTCAGCGGTCTTTGATGGGGAAGCAAAGAAGCAATCAGGCAGAGCGTTCTCCAGACTTGTCTCGTGCCTTTGAGCAATGTTAATAAAACCACGTATAAGCATCGATGTAACTAACCAGTTTTGTATATGAAAACGGTCAAGACTTGAGACCCTAAAATGAGAATTAATCATACCCGTTGTTGAGATGGTTACTGTAACCACCTTCTTGGCTGTTGTTGTTATTATCAGTATCAGTAAGAAAAGCATGGTTTGCTTCAGACTGAAAATATCCTGAATCACCGTTACCTGTTAAGAGGAAACACAGGGGTGAGAAATTGGTGAATATAACCTATAAATAAAGCGACTTCCCATGAGAGAATAACCAACCTTCTATGACTTCTTCACCAGCATTTTCTGATCGAAAGAGCATGCTTTGATTAACACTGCGAGATGGAAAATGAACAGGAGAGCCAATAGAAAGACTACGCTGGTGATGGTGAAACAACTCGCTATCCATGTCGGGCAACTCCACGTTGAGTAATCTTCTCCTTTGGAATTCTAATGCTTGTTGCAAGTCAGCTTGCTCAGCTTTTCTCCTCATCATCATCTCATGTGTGTTAGAGAACATCCTCGGTGCTGGTAGCAAACAAAAAACAAGAGACTGAGCTCTGATGAAACCATATTCACATGGAGAACTAAGAAGAGGAAAGAAGTGCAACTTACCGAGGTGGCAATCAAAGAGATCCCTAGCATCCATTCCAGATGGACTTGAACCAGGAGAAAAGTTTCCTCTCTCCATCTGTTGCATTAGTTGTTGCTGCTGCCTCCTGCTATTGTTTGAAAGAAAAAATATCATAAGAAAATGGAACACAGAGAGAAGAATATGAGAAACATTTGCGCATGAGGGGTGGTTTCAACATACTTTTCAAGGATTCTTCCTTTCTCCTTGTACGGTTTCACAAGCACACGTGAGTCGCAGATGAAATGAGGGTTTCCTCTAGCCAATATGATCCTCACAGTTTCAGAGTGGACAAAAGTGACAAACCCAAACATTCGTTTCTGCTGGTATGGAATCCTTACATCTTGCACTGCTCCAAAATTTCTACAACAAAAAAACAACAACAAACATTAGTGAATATCCACCAAACTTTTGATGATTCAAACACCTAAAAGCTTGGACCCAGTTGTGTTTTTGAAAGATACCCAAAGTAGTTGGAGACATCTTCATCTGTGAAGGAGCTATCAGCTGGAAATGTCAAGTAAATCTGCTTAGATGCAGAGTTGGACTTATCTCCCATCCCCATGAACTCATCCCTCTCATGTCTCCCTGGACTACCAAACCAGTAACCCTCATCCCCAAATTGCCCTGCTCCTCCTGGTCTGCAAAAAACAAACACCACCAAACAAAAGCTAAGACTTAACACCACAACATCAATAGCAATAGTACTTCACTGTAACTGAAGAGTATGACTTGCAAACAACCGAATAAACCAAAACCAGAGCCTATGAAAGTCATTAGCATGTAAATGTAACCACCCAAAAGTAGAAAACCATATGAAGAAGACTTCAATAACCACAATGGCAATTACTGCCATCTCAGACACCTTAAAAAGATTCACAAAAGTAATTATAAATGCACAAAGATGCAAACTTGGAGAATCTCGCAAGTCTTTACTAATCAACTATGTGCATAAAAAAAATACATTATTAGGCACAAAGGAGGTCCATTTCATGATTACCTATACCCATTACGCGAATGCAAGAGAAAGTTGATGCCTTTATCATACGACATTGGAGAGCCACCACTAGCCGCCAAGAACTGAGCAGCTGCCAATCTCTGCCGTTGAGCCAGTTTCATCCTCGCTATCTCCTCTTGCTGTCTGGTAACGTAATCCGGCGAGCCAAACCCACCAGGAGAATCGAACTCATCTCCTAAACAACCACCGTGAGTGAACCGACTGTAACCGCCGCCGCCGCCAAAACCGGTCTCCTCTGAACCGAAACAAACATCACTCGCTGAGAAACTCCTCTTGTGCAAATGGGCATCTCCATTGTCACCAGAGTACCCAAACAGATCCGCAGATTCGTCGTTGTTGAGAAAGGACAAGTAGTTACCGAGTTGCTGCTCATCGAGCACATCGCCACTGGCTTCACCACCATCTGAAGCAAAAAGAGACGAACTTTCTTGAAACGGGCTCGAACCCACGTTAGTGTTCAAGGAAGGAGACAACGGGCTCCTCGAGAACTCCATAAACCCATTCCTCGGGGAATGACGGTGGATGTTAATGGGTCTAGAGATAGAAGAAGATCCGTTCGAGGAGGAGGAGGAGAGACCCAAAGCGGATTTAGCCTTGAGACAGACGGAGTGTAAGAGAGTGTCGGGTCCAAGCGCAAGACGCATCAAGTCTCTCTTGCCCAAGTCCTGTAAGAGCAAGTAGCCAATAATTTTGGAGGCGAAATCTGGTTCTAAAGTTCTGATCTTTGTGAAGAGTATGGAAGTAGGATCTCCAGGATCCATGGCGAGATTGAGAAGGAGAAGAGGCACTCTCTTCAAAAGTTTCTTTCTTTTGAGGGAAACGGGGAGAGAGATTGAGAAGGAGAAGAGGCACTCTCTTTGTTTTTGGGTGTGAGAGTAGTGGGGGTATTAGTACTTGTTTTTCATTTGTTTATTTATGCGTTAAATACATATGTTTTTTTCTGGAGATTTTAGTATACGCTTTTGTCTTGTAATGAGCATTTATTAATCAAAATATAAGAAAAGAGAAAACTACTTTTGTAATTATGTTTCTTTCTTTTCGGGGTTCTGTTTCTCATATCGGGTTTAGCGGGAATATAATAAAGGAAAATCATTTGTTTCCTTATTTTGCTTAACAAATTGTTTATTAAGATCTTATTATTTTTTCAATAGACCAAGGCTGGGTATACTCCGATTGGATGTGATAGATCCTTGTATTTTGTTATGGTCAACTATAATTCTATGAGTATTTTGTATGATTTATTCACACACCTTACCAGAATAAAATGTTATTAGTTTCATTAAATATAGTTAATCATTTTAAGTTAGCTAAATTTATATGTTACCAAATTACTGGTTTGTGATGTTCAATCAAATTTATACACTATTTAGATAATTTAGTTTATAGTTATAAAATTTATACGATATTTAGATAATTTAAAATTTTAGATATGATCAATTTATAATTATAATATTAGTAATTTGTGATTTTGGAAAATTTTAGTTATGGATTACAACTCAATAAAAATAATATAAAATATTTTATATATAATGTAGCTTTGTAATAATAATATTAGTAATTTTTTGATTGTGAACGATTTATATTATAAATTACAACTCAATAAAAATGATATAAGATATTATATATAATGTTATTTTTTATATATTTAAATATTATTATTTGATTGAGAACTTAACAAGGATATTTTAGATATTGGTTTAGCTCGGTTTGAATATTTTGGATATCGGGTATTTCGGGTAAAAAATTAAAAAATATATTTATTACTTGATTATTTTTTGTTTGGTTTGAATAGTTTCGGATTAGTTTGGTTCAGATAGTAAAGATAGTAAAATTAGAAACTAGAAAAATACTTGAAAGAAATTCGGTTTTTATTTGGTTTCGATTCTGATTCAGTTATTTTAAATATTATTTAAGTATTAAATAAAAATATTAAAGTTTTGGATAAATTTTTTAATAATTAATATAATTTAGATTAAAAATAAATATTTCGATTATTTTAGATAATTTTGGATTAATTTTTTTTTATGAAACTCCAACAGAAAGAGAAGGCTTGCCACATTATATCTCGTGGATTCATAATTCTTCGGAAAAGTGTGAACTGACTCGAAGACTTGTGATATTGATATCTACACATAAATTTTATTAAAAAAACAACAAATTTATCCCTGACCTTTATTTCTTTATACCGCAAAAATCTGGAACCGAGCTGCTTCGTTAACCGCGCTTACTTCTCCCCTGACTCACTAAACCACCGCGCGTGACATAAATTATTTTGTCAATTAGAATATTCCACTACAGCAAGTGCACCTAGCTTTAGATACTCCAGTCAGATCTTTACCGTTAAAGGTAGCAAAAGTACGTAAGATTGCTTTACGGGGACACGTGAGGTTCTCAATGGTCATAGTCAATTTGACCAGAGTTCGTATTATATGCCAGAGAAACCATCCATGCATCAGACAATAATGAAACAAAAGTTAATGCTCTTTATGGAAAACAAGAATTCTCGAATTTGCCATTTATTTCACCCATTTTTAGAACTAATTTATGTTATTTTAAATGAAACAGTATTTCACTACATAAGATTCTATTAAACTGGAGTTTTAAAATTTTCTGGTTAAGTATAGAACAATGATAGACAATCAAGAACCAGTATCTAACGATTTTTAGTTAAATATGAGTATTATTCCATCCGTTTTTTAATATAAGTCGTTTTACACTTAGGCACGTAAATTAAAAATATAATTAATTTCTTACATTTTCTAGACTAAAGCATTATTAATTATTTATCTAACCACAATTCAACCAATAATAAAATAGAAAGTATATTATTATTGGTCATATAACATTAATTATTAAAAAAAAATTGCATAGAAAACAGAAAACGTCACATAATTTGAAATAAAAAATATTATCTAAAACAATTTATATTAAAAAACGGAGGGAGTATGTTTTAGTATCCTAGGGTGTGTGCATGAGTAGCTGGTCATATCATGAATGCCAGAAAAAAAGGAACAAGAAACAAATCATGTTACATACTTTATGCTTTTGGACAATTTTGCTCCCTAATCTATTTTCCATGTAAGCTGAAATCATTTATTTCCAGATTCATATATAGAAATTTGATCGTTAAACAAAGTCCAAATAAAGCCCATTATATCCCCCACAAAGAAGAGAACCATGCGGCCCAACGATGTTTAGTTAAGTCCCCTTGTTGATCTGCTTGCATTGCAAACAATTAATGAGTTTGGTGATCCTTTACGTTTTGGTGTATTTTTAACCTAGGAGAAGTGAAATTCGGTACGGTTGTTTCAAAAAATGTGTCATTTTTTTGTGCATTGCAAACAATGAGTTTAGTGATCCATACATCTTCCTAGGATAAAGCCTAAACTATGTTAAATTATCTTTTTTTTTGTAGGAGAGCAGACCTCTCTATAGTCCTAATTAACTAAAAACTTAAGCATATTAAGCTAAATCAAAATGTATTTAGTTGCAGAAATTTGAGTATAAACACATGTCTATCTTCCATGCACAACAGCTAAAACTCGTGTTCATCTAGTTTCCTCAAGTTAAAAAACGTTTATGATTTTCTAATATCTACTTGTATTGCATAGATTTCAGTTAAACGGAATACATATTGTTTGATCATGGTAGGTTTTGGAATAATTTGAAACTTTGAATGAATTTGGTTTGAAGTGACCATCCCTGTTATATAAGGTTTGAAGGTATATATATAGTCCTTTCTTAGAGAAACTTAGGACTCTTTAGTCATTTGTACAAGCTATAACTAACTATATGTTAAGCATTTAAGATCAAGTTTGATATATTAAACCAAATCACACTGACTGGTGAGATCTTACATAGGCTTGATACGCTGATTGCACTTTTGTTTGATATAAGATTTTTATTATTTATATCTTCTTGATCAACATTATGTTTTTGATAGAATATGAGAAGGTTGAAGAGTCATACTGTGTCTGGATGGTAATGAGCTTCTTACACTGGTGGGTAGTGTTGACTGGGGCTTCGTGTCTCCATCGTACAGGTAGAAGATACTTTGAGGTTGTTCTCTCACATTAATTAACAATCTCATAGCCTTTTTCTCTGGGGTAAAAACTTAACCAAGTAGTAAGCCTGGAACGGATCGGATATCCGGGGTATTTTAAAGTATCCGGATCCGGATCCTTATCCGGCGGATCCATGATTTTACTATCCTTATCCGGATCCGGGGTACTCGGATATCCGAGTGTCGGATATCCTCTTAAAAATTGCAATATCCGGCGGATATCCGGATCCGGATTAGGATCCTTAAAATAAATAAAATTAATATTAAAATATATATAAATATGAACAATAATTTAAAATAAAATTAATATAGTGTTTTTAGTTAATTTTAAGTATATTATTACAAAATCTATACTTATATAATATTATAAAAAATAAAAATATAACAAATAAAATTAGTTTATATATATATATTACTATTTTTGGAAGAATTATCAATAAAAATTACGGATCCATTACGGATCCGGATATCCGGACTAAAAAATTAAGATATCCGGATCCGGATTCAATTTTGACGGATCCAACATTTTACTATCCGGATCCGGATTCGGTCCCTTCGGATATCCGGATTTTCGGAGCGGATCCGGAGCGGATCTCAGATCGAATCCGGATCTCGGATAAAAGTCTCAGGCCTACCAAGTAGCCTTAAATCATATTTTCTTGTAACGCATTATGTAGCTATGCTACACTGTATAAAACGGGTTGGTGTGTGTATCATATAGCTGAACATAGGTGCTGACAAATATTGATATGGCTTCACTTATGTCAATTGGGGGTGGGTATTACGGTATTGGGACTGTGACTATATACGTTATTTAATCTTCGATTTTTTTGATCTACCATCTCGGATAAATTCAATTCATGTGCCCTTCTTCGATTTAATTTGAGAAATTCTCTTAGATAGTTCATTTTAATTTGTTTTTCACAAAAATAGTTTTTAAAGAAGAAAATGACCAAAATAGTTAAGGGATAAGTTTAAGGATAGAGTTTCAAATTTCAAAAAATAATAAAAAATTCAAAAATTCAAAAAAAAAACTATTTTGATCATTTTATTTTTCAAGGACTATTTTTGTGACAAAAACTTAAAAACGACTATTTAAGAAAATTGCCTTTTAATTTTTGATTTTTATTATATATGATCTACCATCTATGATTTATATATGATCTACCATTTATGATCTATCCTCGACAAGAGAGCTTCTTTGAAAAGAATGCCGTCAATGTCTAAGAAGATCTCTGTCAATCTTCTAATAATTTGCCATTCCTAATTTTTCAGAAATATTAGATTATTCACGGATAAAAATTACCAATGGCTACATATTAATAGGTATAAATTGTCATTCTCATAATGACGTTCAAAAATAAAAATCTTATCACGTTAATAAGTATATTTAAATGGGCAAATAAAATCATATAAGAACGGCTAAGAAAACAACATTCCAAGAACTTTCATTATATAGTTTACTAATCTTTGTGGAATAGGTCCTTTATAATAACAGAGTCCACGTAAATGTAGCTATATCTCTGGAAGACTTTGAATCAGTCCTCGACTTGACCCACATATATATTCTTTCGAACGTTGTCAAATATTTGCATATAAAACTGGTTGTATCATTCTTTTAAATGCATTAAGAATAACTGAAAATAATCTCTAAGAAAGTGAAGGGTTATCAAACATGTTCTAATACTAATATAATACAATACAGTTTCAAAATTAAGATTTTCAAATAAAATTATGTCCGTCCATTATTTTACATTTTTTTCCTTCATTATTTTCGTTTTTCATCACAAAGGTAGGGTTTGATTAGATGGAACGCAAAAAAAAACATGAGAACGTGCAGAGATAAACGACAGAAACTCTACTCTATCAATAACATATCCATTTTTTTTACTCAAACATTTATGAAGCATCTAGGAAGCATACATGTTTATGATTATCAAATGTAAACGTAGTTCTGAAGTTATGAATATACATGTCATCATCCAATTTGTAGATTCATATACGAGAGGAAAACACAATGTGTGAGATAATCTATTTTTTTTTAAGGAAACACAATATGAAAGGTAAATGGTGATTACACATTTCATTATAAAAAGTCAATTGTTGAAGATGACCTATATGCATGTATACCAAACACTCTGGGTCAAAATCAAGATTCTCAGAGTATTTTTAGCCCAGAAACACAGTTTTGGTTTATTAAATTTTTTGTCTTTTTTTATTTGAAATTAAAAAAAAAAATTTAAACGAACCAATCGCCGACCGCCACGTGTCAGTGAAGTCCGCGAACAGAGCAAAAAACGGTTTTTATTTTATAGTTTTTACAACTGTTTTTTGCACTGTTTGCGGACCTCACTGATACAGTGAGACCTGCAAACAATGCAATAACTCCTCTTAAAAGTTAGGGATAAAAATGCTTTCAAAAAACACATGAAGCCTGCAAAAAATGTAAGATTCTCTCTTTTAAGGATAAAAATACTCTCAAAGCGCCATAAAAGTGTTCGGACCTTTTTAGACAAGACAAAGATAGCAAACTATTCGTCAAAAAGTATTTTTTTGCTGACTTCTTGCCATTTATTTACCCTTTTAGTGACCAAATTAAAGTTGATAGATAGTAGCATTTGAATCGGTAGTCTCTCACAAAAGTAAGAACAAAGAATTCACATGCAACTAAAAAGTTTATCAAATCAATACATTCGCTCAAGTGTAAACTTTCTCATTGGCATTTTAAAAGTTTAATATTCCAAGCTGTCGCACAATATATTCAAAGGGACTTTTCTGAAGTTCTAAATAAACTACGACTTTGGTCGTTAGAAAGAAAAAAAAATTGGTTGCAAGCAAACTAAAAAGAGAATATACGACAAAAGGGAGAATAAAAAGTCAACTTGGTTTGAATATTTACGTGAAACCGACAAGTGCCGTTCAAAAACTTCATAATCAACAAACCAAGCTTTGCATGATCAAATTTAAAGCGTTCATTGGAGTTATGGAATAGAGAAAACCATTTGTCGTAATCTCGATGCACTAGAAGCGTGCACTTAGAACTAATGTAGTGGAACCGAAACCCCACGATCGCACACAGCGTTGAGATTGAAGGACCAGAAATAATCATAGTCCTATAAAATAGCCACGCATTCTTGATGGACCCACTTATATCTGTTCGCCAAAGTAAATGGTGTAATTGCTTCTAATCAATTAATTATTAGGATTGATATTGATAAAAAAAACAATAATTAGGACTGATTTTGAAAGTTTGTGTCAAAAATATTTTAATAGAAATTTGAGTAAAATATAAAATAATTTATAAGTTAAATAGTTATATATATATATATTAACTCTTAAAAGTTTTAATTAGTTTTAGATTTTAACTAATTATATATATCCAAAACTAATCTTACAATTAGTCCAAAACTAATCTTACAATTAGTCACTAATCAACATTATCATTAATCATCATATGCGAAAGATAAAATGGAGAAAGGAGATGAATCTATTTCCTCTTGATATGTGGTTTCTTTTCATATATAGATGTGTCCCTTATTAAAATTGAGTTATCTTGAAAATTAAATTTAAGGTTCAAACTAGGTCTAGGTAGAGGTACCTTTTCGAATATGGGTAAATTTAAGATATGGATAAATACTATCAATTTGAAAAATAATCTCATTTGGATATCATAAAAAATCGAATCGGTTCGCTTCGGATTGGGTCCTCCCAGATCTTAACGGATTTGAGTTTTAATCGAAATAATCAAATTATTTGATTTAACTCAGATTTTTATATTCAAACTACTCTAATTTATCTAAAAATAATTTAAAAACTTAAAATACTCAATTTATAAAGTTTAATTAGTTATTTTTGTTCGAAAGTAACCATGTATACAATTTTATTTGAATACTTTTTATCCAAATCATCCATGTTTATCTATAAATATCCAAAATAATATATTTGAATTTTAATTTTAAGTAGTAATATTATTAGAAATATAATTTTAATTATATTTTAATAATATTTATATGTTTGAATATATTTGGATACTCATTCGGTTTTCGATGTGAGTCAGGTTTAATTCGATTTTTGGGTTAAAAAAAACCTTTTAGATATTTAGACAAAATATAATCAGATCATGTACCTTGATTTTGGCTTGGTTCCGGATCAGTATATTTCAGTAAATATTATGTCGAGCCCTAGTTCAAATTACGATTTACGAGTACATGTTGTCAACAAAGAAAAAGAAACTACCAGTATGTGTAGGTTATTTTCTAGTAATTGTCAAACAATATATCTATTTTATAACTAATGAACGTAAGCAGGTTTTCGATCACAAAATCGTTAGGTTTTACCATTTCTATTTGTGCTACGATCTTTTGTACCATTTCTGTTTGTAATGTATCATTTTTACATGATTACATCTCGCTAATCTAAATCATCATTTTCATAGAATAGTACAAAAAGTTTAGCGGTATCAGTTTCTTCTTAACGAGAAACGAGTTTCAATAGGGTATTACACTAGGGTACATGAAAAGACTTGACTAACTCTAAAAGAAAAGACTTCTGCAACTTCTGGTTTGTGTGACGTGATCTCATTCGTAATATAATGGTTGGTTAAGTTATTTATGATTTTCTAATCGATGTGGTTCAAACATGTGAACATCTAATATGGCATATTATTACTTTAGGGGTGTTGATGTTTTAATAGGGTAGTAGTAGTATTAAAACATGATCGAAATTCGGTCAGTATATTATATTCGATCACGCAATGATCAGTTAATAAAGTATTCGGAAAGATAATCCTATAAACGAAATTAATGTAAATTGTGCAAATGGAATTTCCAAATAAACCACAATCATACAATTAGTCAAGACCTTTTCTCTGGAAGTTGGAAAACGAGTTGGTCTTTTCTTTTACCATTGATCTAAGATGATGTTTTGTTAGAGCATTTTCATTGCATGGGTTCTTAATTCAGAATATATATAACTAAATATAAAGAAAATAACAATTGATTGAATCAGTATCTCAAAATGTTGTGATATCCATCCAGAAATATGTAAAATGAGATACTTAAAATACATCCAAATATGTATCTCAATGCAATGAAAATGCTCTAATTAGTTTCTCCTCTACCCTCATATACTTGTTAGGATTTTTGTTTTTCTTATTTTGAAAGTCTTTGTTTGCCTAAGAATGTCTCTATTACGTTTTTTTGGACATCAAATACTGCATTAGTTAGGAAAATGTTTTATACAACATGAGACAGGACCAGAGCTCTCTTTGCAAGAGAGTCCGCTGCGCAATTGTCTAAACGAGGGATATGCTGAAAGGAGATTAGCATAGAAGTGTCTCTATTACTATTTCCAACTTCACATATTTCTCACAGATCATTTATATACAAACAAGCAAATATATTCTTCTCCATTAGCAAAGCATGCATGAAAGAAAAAGACTTTTGTGGAGAGTTTATTTATATATTTGTAAACAAATGAGTAAGATGATCTAACCACATGATAGTCTAATGATGATTTAGTGGTTTCCAGGAGTTGTCATGTTGATTTAGACCATGATTATCCTAGAGACCCCAAAAGAGATTTTTTATTTTATTTTAGTTTATTTATTTTTTTCTGATTTTTTTTTTTAAAAATTAACCAATCGCAGATTGACACGTATCAATGGGACCCGCAAACAGTGCAAGAGACAGTTCTTATTTAAGAGTTTTAAGAACCGTTTCTTGCCCTGTTCACAGGCCCCACATATTAGTGGGGTCTGCAAACAATGCAAGAAACCCTCTTAAAAGACCCGGATAATCATGTCCTAAGGATATATATCAATTACTTCCATATAGAATAACTCGCTTAGCTGTCACAGATGGAATCACCTCCAGAAAATTAATCTGGACATCCTTAATTAATTAAAAAAGACCTCAAAAGTATTTTAGCTTTCCATGAAAAAATACTGTTAATGAACAAATGTAAAAAGAGAGGAAAATGTGAAACTGTAAAATATGTAAAATATAGTGCTAATTATGAAAAATAATTTTATCGCTGCATAATTTTTTTCTCATAAATTATTGATATTTTTTTTTCTCTTTGATATTTGTGGTTGTATGATATTTAATAGTCCCATATTTAATATACAGAGAATATTTTAGTTGGGGGGGAGGGGGT
This sequence comes from Sinapis alba, assembly GCA_012274485.2. Classification (NCBI taxonomy): domain Eukaryota; kingdom Viridiplantae; phylum Streptophyta; class Magnoliopsida; order Brassicales; family Brassicaceae; genus Sinapis; species Sinapis alba. Next base: position 1,249 of record MU106389.1, on the reverse strand, counting down.
GGAAAATGTGATCCGGTCGTTAATTCGAAAGCTATTTTACTGTTTCACCCAAAAAAAAAACTTGGATTGATGCTTCCTTCCTTCCTCTTTGTATATAAATCTGCCGTTTTGTGAGAAGAAATAATCCATAAGCTTTCTTCTTCTTCTTCCTCCTCTCACCGCACTTTCATCTCTCTCTGTCTCTCTCTCTAGCTCTCGTCTTCGATCATAGAGAATTCAATGTCGTCCACCTACAAGCTCAATCACACTGTACTTCATTCTCTCCTTCCTCCCTTCTCTCTCTCTCTTTTAGTCATCCATCACTCTCTTTCCTCTGCTTTTTTTTTTTTTTCGTCTTCAATTTGGGCTTTTTAGATCAATTTTGAAAAAAAAAAAAATCTCGCCGGAAGTTTTCGTTTACTGAAATTGTTTCAGAATTTGAGAATTTGTCTGAGAGACTTTTCTTAATTTATCTCTTGAGCTTGTAGTGATGAAAGTGTTGTTCCTAGTTATGTTCTGTCTATCTTCAAAGCTCATGTTTTTCAATCACAACATTGTTTTCAAAGTATTTGAGTTTTTTTTTTTTTTCTCTTGGCAGGATTCATTGGGCAATGGAGAAGATGCAAACAGTTTGCGATCAAACCCAGAAACTGGTTTCAGTAATTTGACTTCACTATCTCAATCAGAGAAAGCTGTTGAGGAGCTTCTTATTCAACAGACTCCTATGCAAGCTTCAGATGATCATCTCATTGAGTTCTCTGAGGCTTTGAGAAGTAAAAGCTTCTGAATTCTGATAATGTTGAAGCTAAAAGCCTCATGCTTTGTGTTTTATTTTGTCATTAGGACTTACCTTTTTTTGTGCATTCTTTGTAGCTGTTGCAAAGGCTCTAAGAGGATCTGCTGAAGGGAAGGCATTGGCTCAAGCTGAGGCTGCTGAATGGAAACGTAGATATGAGTTGGAGAGGTCTAAGAACCTTGACTTGCTACGTCAAGGTGTTTTCTTCTAACTCTCTCTCTCCACTTCCAAGTGTCTTCACCAATTAGTTAATAGTTGCAATGGCCCTTTTGTCCATGGACGTGTTGGAATAACATAGTTGTCTGGCTTCTTCTATTACAGCACCGTCAAATGGAGTGTGTGCTGATGAATCTAATAGCATGGAGATGGATCATATAGCCAAGTCTCCACGGCTTCATGTTCCGGGAAATGGGAAATCAGCAAGGTATGCCTTGGAGCGTATTTGCGCTCATGAAGTGCTCCAAGATTGTGAAC